>JAJGOT010000737.1:27500-295791 GCA_022457155.1 Cladopsammia gracilis | reverse complement strand
ACTGAGTAGCACAAGTAAAATGATTTTGATAACATCGCACTGAAGCTTTCAGTGAGTACCAAGAGCCATCAACTTCAATTCTGTGGTACATTATCAATCCACTCGTTGCCTCGGGGGAAAACTCGATGAAAACGAAACTGAGTTTACAGATCTTATTAATGGTTCATTGCTTGTGGTTCCACAATCTCCACAATTTTACTTTCCAGGTTGTGTATGGACATTTTTAAACATACAGTGGCCAAGAAAACTTGTCATACCCAAACTTTTTAATTCAGAAGGTGTTACATATGTCAGTAATAAAATCCTGCTGTTTAGGACAATATTTTTTTCACAAGTTTGACAGTAAGATTCAAACATTCTCTGAGTTGCAAAACTACTCATCTCATTGAATTTAAATTGCCGAAAGTTTTTCTTCAAAGATTTGACTGAAAGTGGCATTACAATCTCTTGCTTCTGATGAACTGCAACGTTCTCTAAGTACAACCAAACAGGCTCTCGAATCCCTGGCAAAAGTTTACTTTTCTCACTGAACTGAGAATAATCTGACAGGGATTTGAAAAGCAACTCTGTAAATTCGCTTCTCGTGGATAGTTTGGACAAAAATGGAAAAACAAATATTTCGACACCTCCAAGAAACAGTGAATGGCACAAGAATAAATTGCAGGTTTCACAAAAACAGGAAATGGCCTCTAGCTATGCGATACATGTTGAAATATTCACACCTATTCGATTCGATGATATGAGCGTGATCGCTAGTGACTCGACCTAAAACTCATATAAGTTCTTAAATTTAGGTAAGATATGGGCAAAATGATCCGCGAAGCAATTAAAATAACCACTTGAACTGAAGCGTTCTGCGTAGACTATGTTATAAGGGGATGTAATCGCAGGCTAAATGTCGCAAGATTAAGGCCCTATTTACATGGAAAGAGGATGATCCTAGTGCTAGGATGATCCTAGAAGGTTCATTTGGTTTACATGCAAAAATGCGGCACAAGGATGATCCTATAGCGCTAGCATCATCCTACCTCTCAGATAGGATGATCCTAGCGCTAGGATCATCCTATTCGCATGTAAACTGAAAGCAGAAAACATGTCGCGCTCGGATGATCCTAGTGCTAGGATGATCCTAGCACTAGGATCATCCTCTTTCCATGTAAATAGGGTCTAAGCTTATCTCTCCTTTCGTTTCAATCAGGAGGTTTCGTAGTAATGTACCCTGCGAGCAGTGGATTCTCCTACGCCGAGGTACGACGAATGAGAGAGAAACCACTGCGAGCGTCTGGATTGAGTCTTTTTCAGGCTAAATTATGCCGCAACCTTTCAGATCAAGACTATCTCACCTTTTCTTGATCGAATCTCCCGATTCGACCACTTCACCACGTTCACTGCTTCAATCGAAATTAAACTCTGGAATAAAGATACAAGAGAGTAATCAACAATATGAAATGCAAGACTGAAACGACTATTTATCAACAACTTGTTTCCCAGCTTTACAGTTCTCGATCACCACTAGACTGTTTGATATCGCAACTATTAAAATTAGAACTGAGCTTTAAAATTGCCAGTTGACCTGGGTTCATCTGTCTTACAAACTTGGAACACTTTCAAGTAAATTCGTTTATAAAAGAAGATGGATAAACATTTCCTTACCTTGAAATCTTGATAACTTGCATTGCTCCGACGTGCTCTCAGATGATAATTCCTCGCAGATATGTGTCCATGTGAACTTTACGTGAGTAACCCGCGATCAGGCGCTCTTTTTTGCGGAGGGAGACTTTCGCGTGTTCGTGCTCTCCCGCTCCGAAAAAAGAGCGCCTGATCGCAGGTTATTTCGTGAGTAAAACTTGTTTCATGCTGTGTATGTCATTGTTTCCCAACACCAGTTGCAGGCAAAACTGCGGTGTACGTCATCATTACCCGATACTATGCGCGGGCAAAACTCCTTTCTACGTCATCATTTCCCGATACTTGGTGCGGGCTCATTTTAGGCAAATCGAGATTTTTTTCTGGTAATATCCATATATACTTCTCACTATTTCTGTAAGTACTATTTTACGCGGGGACTCCAATGCTGCCTCCTCGGGTTTTTGGCCTCTGGGCCAAAAACCCTGTGGGGGCAATTAGGAAATTAATAGGGATAAAATGTCACTTTCTTTGGCTATGTACTGTCACAAGTATCATAGCACGTGATAACGCCCCGAACAGGTGAAGAAAGAGGGTTTTGTAAAGGGAAACAACCTTCGCGGTTAATAAGCATGAGGATGCGTTACGATCGTTTTTTTCCTTTGATAAAATTGCCAAAGAACGTAAATGTATATAAAATGAGGTTACAACATTTTTCTTCACTTCCAAATTCTCAAGAGTGAAATTATTGCATGATCCTAAGGGGGTTAGAACTCTCCGAATGAGAAAATTCCCAACAAAATTCCCAGCCAAGACTAGCACTGAGTGTTTCCTTCTTTCTTTGCTGTTTAAAAACTTGAGTGACATGTTAAGTACTGATTGTATGGCAGATTATTCAGTTTATTGGTTTTCTTTTTGCAATCGCAGAGCTTTTTGTCAAGTAACGGATTTGTTCATCGCGATTTAGCGGCGCGTAACATACTTCTTGGTGAGGACAGGGTGGTGAAAATTTCTGATTTTGGTTTGATGCGGCACACTCAGCAAGACGTTTATGAAATCAAGAAAGGGAAGAAAATACCATACAAATGGATGGCCCCCGAGGCGATATACAACAGCCAATACACCACGAAAAGCGATGTGTGAGTGTTATGGCGCATAGGTTTATATAAAATAGGGAATTTTAAATACACTTAACTTAAAATCAAAACAGTAAATGGACTTTATCTAGGAGTCTCAATACTGAGTATGTCTGATGCGATCCTGAGCAATGTGGCTAGAATTTGCAGGTCTACTGTCATCTGAAACCTGTTTAAGTTTGTTGCCAGGCTGAAATCCATGGGGGTTCGGTAGCACGCTTACCAAGGAACTATTTTATTATTGGGGAGCTTAATTGTTCATATTGGTGGATTGTGGCCACAAAACTGTAGCTATATGAAACAAAAAAAAACTACGTGCACATTTGTATAAACGTGCATGGCACAGGTTTATACAATAGCCCTTGCGTGACAACGTTATTTATAGCTACATCTCTGCTGATCGTCCATATGATATCCTGGGCACAGACGCCCCCTCCCCTCGAGAAAAATCGGATTACTTGAGGGGAGGGGGCGGCTGTATACAAGCAACCAGATGAGTGTATTCCTTAAAAGATTACTGTTAGAAACCAACCTTTGGACAACCTGAGCTCCACTCTGAAATTATGAGAAGATAATGCAATTTGTCTGTTGTAATGTCAGTCTCTGGTTGTTGACTGGCTTCATCCAATAATACTGTTTAAATAATATTGCCTAGCACTGTACTCGGAGCTGTCGTCAAATAAACATATTTGTTTTCAGATGTGTCATATTTTTTTGAGACCAAAATTATTTTCCCACCTAGAAGTGGAGATTGAGGACCAAAGGTCCTGATGTAAAGTTCATGAGGCTTCTTATAATTTAACTTTATATCGTTTTCAATTTTTTTTTAGGTGGTCTTTTGGAGTTCTGCTCTGGGAACTTTGCACAATGGGTAAGAAATAATCAAGAAAAGTAAATTTGACTATTCTGGTTAGCAGACTTCTCCCACATTTTCGTATTTTCCTGTATGATGCATGAAACGATTATCATGAAGGTTTTGTGTAATTCTATTTTGCGAATATAATTGGCAATTTCTTGGGAAATCTTTTTGTTGGCACCCGCTGATTTTGTTGGCAGTTCGTCCATTCTCAAGACACTCTTTAGAAAAGTTTGATTGCAATCAGTTTATTAGATGGATTAGAATCGGTTTATAGATGGATTGGAATCAGTTTATAGATGGATTGGAATCAGTTTACAGATAGATTGAAATCAGTTTATAGATGGATTGGAATCGGTTTGTAAATAGATAAAAATCGGTTTATCGGTTGATTGGAATCGGATTATAGATGGGTAGAAATTGGTTTATTGGTGGATTTAAATCGGTTTATAGATAGATTGAAATCGGTTAATAAATAGAAATTGGTTCATCTATTTATCGATTGGAATTCATTTATAGGTGGATTGAAATCCATTTAAAGAGAAATTGAATCGATGAAAATCGGTTTATACATAGATTGCAATCGGTTAATAGAGAAACTTGGAATGTGGTCAAATTAGTTGGAACGTTTTTATTTTTTTCGGTGAATGTGTAAACAATAAGCATAAAAATGATAAATCCAAAAATGTTATATTTCTTGGATGTAAAACATTAAATTTTGGTGCTTTCTACCTAAAAAGGAAAATTCTTAAACAACAAGAAAATTTGTTAGATCCAGTGAGTTGATAAGGAAAATCGACCATCGAGATTCAAAAGTTAACGAGTCAAACGCTTGACGAAGGTTCGCTCTGGCGAAGAGCTTAAGGACGTTCACGATCATTGTTTACGCGCATCCTTACTGCGCTCGCAATTCATGTCGCAACGCCATGCTACGTCATGCACGGGCGTGCGCGCAAGAGAAGAAATCTAAGCGCATGATGGTAGCCTTTGTGTTACTTTGCTTAGACTTTACTCGCTTGGATGGTCGGTGATCCCATATTTTTTTTAATAGAAAAAATTCGTATAAAAGGTGGCATAGAAAGTTGCATTTTAAAGATTCATTTGCAATATATTTTTAGAGTAACAGACATTGGGGCCGTATCCAGTGAGGAAAAACATTTTTTTAAAATTAGATCGGAAGTCACCTTTCAGACATCGATCTTGTCTCGGAAACGAAGTCGGTGAGCCCCTATTTTTTTATTTCTGACACGAGTAACTCATTGCCTAGCTGTTAAAAAATTAATGTTAGAAGTTTTCGGGTGAACGTCCTTAAACACTGAAAACGTCCGATTTTGGATCATGGTGGCTAATTTATCTTATTGAAGAGCAGACGGTAAATTACCAAAACGCCGCCATCTTGGATGACGTCATAGAAACCAATCCTTGAGAAGGACATAATGGCTATCTTTTAAATGCTGAAAACTCAAGGGGCGCTTCAAACCCCATCACCATCAGATGCCCCCTCCCCCCAACACACACACATACACACGCACATCCCATTCTATCATAGTTTAAGAAACATAATTATATACTATACATTCATATTTATGTACCCGCAATATTCTAATTATAGTGTAATATATTGTAAAAAATGCAGGCGGAAATCCGTATCCTGGCATAAACAACAAAGAGCTGTACATGCTTCTTAAGACAGGATATCGCATGGAAAAACCAGACACGTGTTCTGACGAGCTGTAAGTAAGCGTGTTATTATTCAGCACGGTTTGGCTATCAATGAAAATTATAAATGTAGGCGTCTTTCAGTCAGGGATCGTTGTTAATCACAGCGGAGGGCGAGAGGGGACGACATAGTACTCCACAAATCTCACCATTGCTTAACCCGTTATGTATATGGTGGGGTCATTTGAGTTCTGGCCACATTACTGTAGCAATTCATGTTGTAAGGAAATTGATATTAAAGGTCAGGCAATGAAGAAGGGATTTCATTGATTTGAAAAAAATAATCGTATATATCTCATTTCTGAGATTAGAGTATCCATAAGTTGAACTCTACGCCTATGCACACATGAATCCCCCCTAACATGCATGGCCATGGCGTATACTGTTCCATTTTTGTTAGATTTCAGCTGGTGTTGGAATGCTGGAAGGAGGACCCCAGTGAGCGACCGACATTTGATCAGGCTACAAAAACATTGGCGAAGATGATGATGGCTGGAACTCCTTATATGGATTTTGATTTGCTGGATGAGTCAAGGGCGTATTACAACGAAAATATTTGTGAAGAGGAAGCTACGGAGAACGTGGCCTAGGACGGTCGATAATCCAAACCACTTTACAGTTTAATGGAATACTGAAACTTGTCTCCATATATGAGTTTTAAAACCATTTAGAACACGAAGTTGGAGAACTCGACGAAAGTTGCTTCAAGCAAACAGCTAAAAATAATATGTGGAGACTTACCGTCAGTTCTGTTATCCACTGTCTTTCATTTTCACATTTTCTTGTGCATATATTCCCACCAATTATTGAGCGTATAAAATAAATGTTTAACAGCTGCCATTTTGAACATCATTCACTGAGTCCCAGTTGCAAGCTGCTCTGTCTATTGAAACACTGGTAGGCAAGCGTTTCGAGTGTTGCTAACATACACCATCATTCCATCCAATCACACCACCGGAAATACAGTGACGATTGTATTGTGTTGTGTTTAAAGGCATCAAAACACTGTCCAGCCTTCGGTTAGAAAAAAAAACTACTTCAAAATCTAATCGGTTACACGAAGACCTTCCAAATATTGCCGTTCATCGTGCGCTCTCCTTTTACGAGATCAATACCATGGGCTGGTAGTGATCGCCTGCCCAGCCGGTTTCATGGAAACTTTCAACACGCAGCGAAGTGTAGAAGTGAGTAAGTGGGGGAGATTCAAAACGGCTGCTGCTTAAAAAGTATTTCAAACATTCAAAAATCGGACAGAAACAGGGATATATGAACAAGAACATGTGGAAATCAAAGACACATGACAAAGAACAACTTTCGTCGAGTACTCGAACTTCATGTTTCCTTTAGCTCATGGTTAGAGTTAGTAGTAGCAAGACATTTAATTGCGCATTCAAAAAAGAAAAAGAAAAAATTAAAAAAATAAAGTTTATCGCTAACTTAAGAAGTTTTAATGGCAACGCTGTATTAAGTCTCAAAAACAAACAATCAGTCATAATCAATTATAAAGGTTTTCCTAGCCCATTATACCCCAAATATCAAGATCTAAATTCTCCTCCTATGACCTGTATGTTTGATCGAGTATCAAAATTCAGCCGAAAATTACTATGGGAAATAAGATACCAATATCTTTGGAGGTTTAACCCTTTCACTCCCAAGCGCGCTTTTAGGCGCTGTTTAGGATCATACATATTGGACCATTTGTGACGTCATCAGTTATAGCGCCCGAAGATATTTTTGACAATAGCCCAATTTCGATATTTTAAAATTTAACTTAAAACAAAAGACATCACGAGGCTTAGGGGAATGATATAAGGGATTATATGGTTTATTCCCCTAAGCCTCGTAGTGATGTCTTTTGTTTTAAGTTGAATTTTAATATATCGAAATTGGGCTATAATCGGAAAGGAAAGGAGGAGATCTTGCTTAACATACCCAGATAAGACCGATTGGATGAATTGAACTGGAGTTTCGTGCAAACAACCTCTGAACTTTATGTTACAAAATCAAAGGAAAATTTGCCCTTCCCACCGACGGCTACTTGACGATCAAAATTTCCACATTCCTCGACGTTTGGGTGAAAACTTTACATTGTCAAGAAAGACTATTTAAAGGTCAACAAAACTGACCAAAAACAGACAAAAAGGAAAATAAAAGAAAGGGCTTGAGAATAAAAAAGAAAAAGTCAAGGCAAGTCGTGTTGTTCTTGTTCAAAAACTGTCGAAATTTCGATCAGTGCGCATGCCGGAACTCAAATTCTCAAATACTTCTACAAATGGCAGGAGGGTTTAGTTTGCCGAGCTGCAAACAATGTTATTGACTGTTCGGCCTCAATTTGGCTAGACAATGGCCATAAAATGGCATTTGTAGCCAGAAAAAGCGTTTTCTTTGTGGAAATTTGGGAGTCAATGGGTTAAAGGGTCAAGGAAACTGATTTTTAGCCTTTATAAAGTTATATATTAAAAAGTCTGCTCATTATTAAATATAGAAAGCATTTAAAGGTTAGGTGTCGAAGTGTTTTTAATAGGTAACCAGGACGTACAATAAAGCGTAAAAATTCAAATGATTTTTATCGTTTAAGACGGTTTCTTTCGTCTTCAGAAGTCACAATAAATAATTGTTGTTGTTGTAATGGCTAAAAACTTAGAAAAATGTTAACTTATATCAAGCAATAAAAGGCCGGGTAGGAACTGGAAAAAGGGTGAAGGATCGATTCAGTTATAAGAACTAGTTGTACTTAAAACTGTTGATCATGAGCGGGGTCGTAGCTGTCCAAACGATGTCTGTGATTGGCGAACGATACAATTGAGATATTTCTTGAACAATGCCCCCCTATCCCTAATCCCTATCCCAGCGGGACAAATCTATTGTTTTCTTAGCGAATCACGGACATCGTTTGGACAAGTGCAGGACTACATACCTGAACTGTTTTGTTAATGATAGTTTCCAATGTCATCTTTCAACTTGAGTGTAGATGTAATGCTTTTTTTGTATCTACTCCGGCTCGTTAAAAACATTGCAGCTTAAAATTAAATGGTTAAAATGCTTCTTGACTCGCTAATTTCTTTGAAGGTTTCTGTAACCCACCCCTAGCTCCAACACGATTGTTTCTCGTCCGGTCCAAGATTTGGATAATTTTGAGTTTAGAACTCAACCACTTCAAAATCATGCCCATACGTTGTCTTGAATTCCATTTTAACTGACTATAGTACCCAATACATAACAGTAAGAAAGCAATGCAATAAAAACTTGGAAAATTCTAGACTAGGACTAATGGGCTTTCTAACAACGTTTTCTGGGAAATAGACTGCCTCAAAATAAAGTCTATAATACTGATACGACATTGCGCAAGTCATTTCACAATAAAGGTTTGATATTCTGATAGTCTGAACGCCCCTGACATAATGCAAGATATGTCTTTGAGTCAGATTGTGGTTTCAGGTTTGAGTTAAGACCATATTATGATGTTTCCATGTTTCGGGTCCTCAGGCACTCATCTGAATCTACACACACTGAGCGGCCATGTTGTATTTTATTCTTTCACCGTGACACACCACAACAACTCCGCGGGGGACTGGTAACAAGAGTTACAATGGTACTGCTACGGGGGGGTACGGTCAGGTCTTGGCTTCCGCTACACTACCCCCTCCTTTAAGGAACACTGTCCCAGTGTTTAAAACGTAAACAAACAAAAATATAGTTGAATGGTAGCAATCTGTCTGATTTCTTAAGATAACATTTGGAACGTGTCCAGAAGAAAACTTAATCCTAATAACTAGATTGGATCAAACTGTCTCATAACTGTTCAATGTTCACGCTAGTGATAGGGCTATACCCAGTCACCATAACGTTGTGGTATCCTCCGCTCTCTTCCATGACGACTCCTCGAATTGCATTGATGGCTCTCACGTGCACTGGAAGGCGAGTCAACTCCTGGTTGGGTAGCACTAGGGGCATCTCTACATCTGCTTCGCTTCCCGAGTCACTGTTCTTTGCATCTGATTCAGCCTTTTCAGACATCGCCGCTGCAACTGGAAGGATGCTCTCAATAGCAGGGTTTGGATACTCCACGGCAATACAGCCATCCACATGGCCTTCCCTCAGTTCAGTTGACACAGAGCCACCCGGGATAACAGGCTCACTTCCTTCAGCAGTCGCAACTGGGGACAGAACAGGCACAACAGTCTCTCCTCCCTCTGCAATCCAGCTCTTCAACACAGGTCCGAGATACGGCTTGAGACGATCGGCGTGGATCACCTTAGGTTTAGCTCTTTGGCTTCTTTGGAATCGATAGGTAACATCCGACAACACAGACAGCACTAAGTAAGGTCCCTCCCACGGACAATCTAACTTGGGGTTCCTTCCCTTCTTCCGTCGAATGTTGTGCAACCAGACACTGTCTCCCACACGAAATGGTTTGCTGGACACTCGCTTGTCATAGTTTCTCTTCTGACGTTCTGCGGCTCTGCCTTAGTGTCGCCGCGCTACCTCATGGGCGCCGGCCAGTCTCTGTTGGAGGGCCAAGGCATACTCAGTTGTCAGAGGTGGTGAGTCTGGAGTTGACTCAGTGATCACATCTAGTGGTACTTCAATCTCTCGTCCCAGCATCAACATGTTTGGGGTTTCGCCAGTAGATTCGTGTATGGAACTTCGATAAGCCATCATACAGGGTTGCAGTTGCAGGTCCCAGTCCTCTTGACTTTCTTTCAGTTTACCTCGAAGCATTTCAACCAATGTCCGATTGTAACGTTCCACTTGACCATCAGACTGTGGGTGCAATGGAGATGTTCTCGTTTTCTCAATGTCCAAGAGCTTACATACTTCAGCCATAACCTTGGACTCAAAATTGGTTCCCTGGTAACTGTGTAGCTCGCGAGGCACTCCAAATCTGCACACAAACTCAGCTACCAGCTTTTCAGCCACTGTAACAGCTTCTTGGTTTGGGATAGCATAACTCTCGGTCCACTTTGTAAAATAGTCTGTCACAACAAGTACAAATCTATTTCTACGGGGAGTCAGAGGTAGGGGTCCCAGTATGTCCATGGCGAGACGCTCCATGGGTGCACCGACTACATACTACTTTAATGGCGAACGTCGCTTTCTTCCCCAGTTCTTCTAAGCACCACACTCATGGCAAACTCTGACCCATCTTTCGACTTGAGAAGTTAACCCTGGCCAGTAGTAACGAGCTCTAAGTGCTCCAAGCGTCTTGTTAACACCTCGATGACTTGCAGTTGTGTGGTCATGATGCGCTCTAAGGGCTGTCTCTTGCAAATTTCGCGGAAGTATAATCTGATACTTCACCCTCGTACCACTTCCCTCTTCCCATTTCCGGCAAGGTACCCGATCATGGATTTCCAGTTGATCCCACTGTGCCCAGAGTGACTTCACGGTGCGGTCATAGGGAGATCTTCCCACTTCGGCCTAACAGCACTGGCCTCTTTCAACTGGAGTATCACCTTTAAACTGGGATCTGCTACCTGTTGCTCACGAAGGTACTCACGAGTCCAGCTTGGTTCCAATTTGATTGTGTTGCACCTTGTACTGGGTTGATCGCTAGTCAAACAATGTTCAGTAGTAGCTGAGGACAATTCTGCTTCACCTTGTTCGACCTGAGGACTGTCTACTTGTCTTACAACAAAATCATCACTCCCAGCAAGTGAAACTTCAGTCTGAACAGCAACACTAATCATTTGCTCAGCCTTCTTCCACTCCTTACACCATTTGCAGCCATCACTACAAGGTCTTCGCGACATGGCATCAGCCTCTGGCCTGCCCGGTATTCAATCTCATAGTCAAACGGACTTAGGAGCTCTATCCACCTTGCCAACTGTCCCTCTGGTTCCTTAGCTTTCAGTACTGAGCGAAGGGGTGCATGGTCGGTTCTGATGCGAAACTTTGGTCCCTGCAAATAATGGCGAAAGTGCTTCGTGAACTCTACAACCGCAAGCAGTTCTTTCCGTGTGACACAATAGTTTCTCTCAGCTTTGGTCAACGTTCAGCTAGCGAAAGCAACAGGGTGTTCTATTCCATCCTTCATCTGACTCAGAACGTCTCCAATGCCATGATTACTGGCGTCTGTGTCCAGTATGAACTCAGCAGTAAAGTCAGGGTAAGACAGGCCCGGAGCAGTGGACAGCAACTTCTTTATCATGTCAAAGGAAACTTGGCACTCTGACGTCCAAGCAAAGTCAATATTGCTTCAGTCAGCTTGTTCAGGGGTCTGGCTACACTGGCAAAATTAGGCACAAACCCCTGGTAGTAACTCGCAAGTCCGAAGAAGCTTCTCACTTCAGTTGCGTTCTCAGGCACTGGCCACGTACAAACTCGTTCAACCTTCGCAGGATCAGTTTCAATACCATTCTCCGACACAATATATATGACCCACGTAAGCAACACTCTTCTGAAACAACACACATTTGCTGGGTTTCAATTTAAGTCCAGCCAAGGCAAATCGACGAAGTATCTCCTCCAAACGCGCCATTTCTTCTCCAAATGTTCTTCCGTACACAATTGTGTCATCCAAGTAGATTAAGCAGGTTCAAACCTCAGTCCTACTAAGATCAGTTCCATTAATCGCTCAAAGGTACTTGGCGAGGACGTTAGTCCGAAAGGCATGACATTCCATTCGTAGAGACCAGAGGTGGTTACGAAGGCAGCTTTCCCACTACTCGCTGGGTCCATTGGAACTTGCCAATACCCGGAGGCCAGGTCCAACGTTGAGAACCACTTTGCCCCGGAAAGGGCGCAAAGGGAGTCATCAATGCGTGGGAGCGGATAGACATCTTTAGCCGTCACTGCATTGAACTGTCTGTAGTCTACGCAGAATCTTTGAGTACCATCTTTCTTGGTAACTAATACCACAGGAGACGACCAAGGGCTGGTGGATTTCTTCACAATGCCTCTTTCCAATAGATCTTCCACTTGTCTTTCGACTTCAGCATGCTTTGATGGTGATGTTCGCCGAGGTTGCTGTTTTATGGGTCTTGCATTTCCTGTGTCTATGTGGTGTGTCACCAGGTTGGTTCTACCCACATCTTGTGCTGACAATGAGAATACGTCTTTGTGTCGATGTAGCAGTTTGGCAACTTCCTCACGTTCCTCTTCAGCCAACCCTTCTGTGCTGCGTTGCCAGAGATCTCTGAGTGGATTGGGTAATGTTTCTCCCTTGAACTCGCTACTCCTTGAGGTTTGCTCTACTCCACTTGAGGCGCACTGTGAGTCAACTCTAGGAAGCTCCAACTCCGCCACACTGGTTACTGGTTTAGCAACAGCTACTACAGTTTTCAGGTTTTCAGAATCCTTACAGGTACAAGGCCAGTATCTCCTGCAGATACCAGAGTTCTGCCGATGTATAGTCCTTTGTCTTGTAAACGGGTTCCACAGGGCTCTAAGATGCGTAATCCTTGATTGGCCTTCTCAGACTTAGCCACTGACTGTCGTTGGATGAGATGAACTGGTATCACTGCCTCACAATGTGGTTCGCTTGCCACAAGACGACGTGTTACACACCTGAGACTGAGCTGCAGACAACTCTTACTACAACATTCCACCTCCTCTCCATTGATGACAAGTCGCTGCTGAACTAGGTCAATCTTAGCATCTACATCTGACAAGAATTCCATTCCTAATATAGCAGTGTCCTCGATATCAGTTACCAACACACTCAAGCTAACATCCTGAGTTCCAATTCTTACAGTCAATTCCCCTGTACCATATGTGTTAGTACTCCGTCCATCGACAACGAACACTTGGGAACCATCTTCACGCAAAGGAAACTTAAAAGCTTCAGGCAATCTTGTATAACACTCATAAGAGAGAATGTTCCTCACGGCACCTGTATCTATCAGCCAACCAATCTTACACTGTCCTATAAACCCTGTAATGTAAAGTCCATGTGGGCAAGATTTCGCACTCCGTACTGTCACATGTTCATTCTTTTCACGATTGTAATTTACAGCGTCAAAACGTTCAGGCCCTTGCGTACTGTAATTTGGGTATCCTACTGGGCCCTCGAGGACACCCTGTTCGCGTTTCCCGGAAACTGGCTAGTCACCTGGCTTTCTCTCAAGTTAGGACATTCTCTTCTCAAGTGTCCCATCTTTCCGCAATTCCAGCATTCCCATCCCCTTCTGGGTCCCTGTGGCCCCGGATAATTGCTAACTGCTGTTGTTGTTGTTGTTGTTCAATCTGAACCCTAAGCCCATCCGTCTGCATTTGCAATTGTGTACGTTCCGTTTCCATTGCACGGACTTTACTGCCTGCCCGTCTAAATGAATTATTGGTATCTAATAGGCGAAGGGAGTCCAACTCTCTAGCAAGGGAAAGGGCTTCGTCAAGAGTTCCCGGTTTTTCCCGCCTTAGATACAGCCTATCATCTTTATCACTCAAAGCATCAATAAAATGTTGCACAGCAAAGCGTTCCTGTACATCCACACCTAAATCCTGATATGCGAGGTCTACTGTGGAACGAATATCTGTAGCTAACATTTGCAAACTCTCACCTTCAAACTGTCGGCGGTTGAGAAGCCTCGCCTGATGCAATTCCGCTTGTTTTTCAACACCAAACCTTAGCTGCAATCGTTCCACAATTTTTCAGTATTGCCGACATTCTGAATCTGCCAATCCACTTAGCAATTTCCTACTGTCTCCGCGAAGACTAGCCGTCAAAAACATCCCCTTTTCTTGATCATCCCAACCATTGACAATCGCACACCGCTCGAAATGCATTAAATACTCATTCAACGGTTGTCTACCATCGAAATCTTCCGGCAGTTTGACTGGCTTTTTGACTTTCCGTTCAGCTGTCTTGACGAAAGAGCACAGGTCGTCTTCACTACGGAAAGGATTTCTAGAATTTGAAAGTGGCGTTGAGCTTACAGAAGGCTTAAAACTTCCAATCTCCGATCGTAGGAAGAAAGGATTAGCCGATTTGTTGAGTTGTCGTGCCGCTGTCAGCTGTTCTGTTGTCTTGGAACGGGTGCAATCGTCGTTTTCACTGCGGAACGGATTTGCAGGTTTTGCACGTGGTGTTTCGCTCGCCGCGAACGTAGAATCTCCAACCTCAGATCGTACGAAGAATGGGCTAAGTGCCTCCAAATCCAGTTTAAATGGATTTGCTGACTTACTAGGAGTCGCCGACCGCTGCCACCAATGTGATGTTTCCATGTTTCGGGTCCTCAGGCACTCATCTGAATCTACACACACTGAGCGGCCATGTTATATTTTATTCTTTCACCGTGACACACCACAAAAACTCTGCGGGGGACTGGTAACAAGAGTTACAATGGTACTGCTACGGCGGGGTACGGTCAGGTCTTGGCTTCCGCTACAATATTTTTTGTAGGTCACTAGAAGTTTACCATAAAATCGAGACTGAACATGCTGAACATTCGCATCATCTATATGAATTGATGGATACAAAGGAAATAAAAATACACTATCCTAGAGTGGTTCTAAGCCTTCAAACTTTGTTCGAATATTATGCAAAACAAAAATAATGGAGAACCAGAAGTTAACCGGAGTAAGAATGGTCATTCACAAACATTCGTGTCTCGTGGTGGCGTGGTTAGGAGTCAGGAAAGACTTCAGGATGAGAGACTGGATGGGGTTTGCTGACAACTGACAAATGGCTAAAATTTAAACTGACAACTGACAAATAAGCTAAAATTTTACTGACAACTGACATTTGTACCAGGGTTAACTGACAACTGACAACAGGCTTGGAGTACTGTAAATCTTCAAGCCCTTTGAATTATTTTTTCCGTTTTTTTGTTTTTTTTGTTTTTTCACAACACAGGACAGGAGATTAATACAGACTAGAATTCCCTTTGTCTTTAACATGACTGTTAAAATTAATCATTTTTTATCTTACCCTAACGTGACATATCTGTCTTTTTGCTAAAGTAGAGATTTTCCTATCTCGACTTATAACTCCAGATCTCGACTTGTAAAGAAAAATCCTTTTTTGTTTTCAGAGTTCTCTAACCTTATAACATGAGACGTCAGAGTTCCAATGAAATTAAAGATCCCAAACAGGCTTAAGGACAAATGGTGAAATTAAACGACATTGACGCTTGACGTAACAGGTGAACTTTGGCCACAAATTTTCATTTAAACCATCGAAGGACTGGTACAGAGAAATTAATTAACAATTGGTTCATGCTTTAGCGTGCACTATCGAGTTATGGAGCACGCGGGAAGTTTGAAGAGCGCGAAAGAAGCGTAAGCTATGTTATAATGGAATATAATTAATAGAGTAGTTAATGAAATAGTTAATGAAAGTCGAATTCGAAGTGCGCGATGCTACTATAGCTTGATATTAAAGAAACGATTGCGCTTTTTTGAAGCTGCTAAAAGTTAACATTTATTTACCACACTGAGGTAAGTCCAACAATTCCAATTGTTGGGTTTTCTCGTAACGCAAGCGCGTAAAATCACGAAAACTAAAGATTGTCAAACCACCTTTACTGATACTGATACTTTAAATCCAAATGAGTCCAATTGCAGCGAGAAGGTCACGTTAACTAATTTGCACGCAACGTTTGCCGAAAATATCCTTGATTTGTCAAATATTCAAACTGTCAGGCGCTTCAAACTTGGCTTCTTTGCAAATTTTGTCATCGTCTTTACATTTCGAGTGATCTTCAAATTATAACCCATAATATGAAGACTTTTAGTGCAAAGTTGTTCACGTGACCCCAGCTGCAGAGGGTTTAACATAAATATTTGTTAATGTCAAGGTGCGATGTGGTTTTAAATTTTTATTTTGCAAGATTTTTTATCAGTTCGTTTCGTCTGTCTGCCGAAAGTGATCAAGCACGAAACAAGGGAACTATGAACACTGCGTGGCTAATATTGGCGGTACGTCTGACTAACTGCTTGGAAATTATATTACATTAGATTCCTCGCCACTATCTTTGCAGACAACTCAGACAACTTACCATTTGATATTCCTCACTCGCCACTTGGAAACTACTTAAAAGGTGTCGAGAGCTTATAAACTATACGACGCTTACTATTTTGATGCGTTACATAACTAACAGCGTAAGTTATTTTTTTTAGAATCATATTTTGTAATCTATTACTGAAACGATTCTTTGGGAACATTCCTTGAAATGTTTGGTAGATGTGTGCAGCGAGACTCAAATTTCAGTCCTAAGTGAATTCCGCTTTTTGTCCACCTTAACGCACCAGCTAAAACACTGGAATGATGTCACATCCGTTGTTTTTGCTTGCGCGGTAGTTTGTCATGCGCAAAAATGAAGACTTAGTTTTCATTAATCATTGTCTAAAAAAAAACAATTATTTCGTGAGTTCAAATTTTTATAAAAATCTTTGGAAAATATATTTGAAACTTGAGAAGATTTTCCTGCCAACAACGTTTGATCCCACAGGTGTCTTGAAATAACTGTAACAACACAATAAACAAATATTTTGATTTGAAAAATGTCTTTTCAGCAGCAGATTAAACATGGACCATCGATCATTTAAATGATAAGCAGAATCAAATGGAAGCGAGCTAAGCGACAACTGCCACCCAATGGTTATGTACATGTTGAAAAGTTTGCACCGTTATCATACAACATGTTACGTTGTTTCATTTTATTGTTTAAAATAATTGTTCTTCCAGATACTTATCCTTTTATAGGCCTATTTAGACGTATTAAAATTGTTACTTAGCTCGGAGGCGTAGATAAATAAAACAATGGAATTCTTTATTTCCCAACCTCGTTCCCAGTGTCTCTCATCTTCCCGCCCCCTGGGGGCGATACAGTGGGAACGAGGTTGTTTTATTTCCCTAAGCCTCGGAGTCAAGTTAGAAGTTTAATATATTGAAATTAGCCAATTGGGACCTGTGATTCCAAGGATAAGCAAAGATAGGTTCCATTACTTCATCACACTTCAGTTGCAACATCCTCAGTTGCAAGATGCAGCTCCAAACACTGATTCTGCGTGATACCCAGGTCCAATGAAATTAGAGGTAAACAACTGCGTGGTATCTTTCTGCAAGATGAAATGAACTGATACGAGAAATAATTCAAGACCTTGCAACACAGCACTTCAGTCTTTCTACGCAGAAAAAGCAACTTTGGCTTCATGCCTGGCTTTTTCCCATGCCGGGGTTGCAAGATATTCCACTGACTTCTGCACACAAACCTCTCATCACTTCTTAACAAATTTACACCGGTTTTCCGTGGTGTGGACTCTTATTTACCACGATTTACGTCATCACATGGTCAAAATGTTGTGGACTCACGAGGCGCAGCCGAGTGAGTCAGCAACAAATTTTGACCATGTGATGACGTAAATCGTGGTAAATAAGTTTCCACACCACGGAAAACCGGTGTAAATTTGTTTTTTACAACAATATTTAGAAAGAAATACAAGGAAAACTCGAAGTCTGGTTACAAAACGTGACAGCAAAGAAAGAGCAAGCGTTGTCTATAACTTTCTCGCAATCTGATTGGTTTTCTTCAAGCGCGCGTGATGTTAGCGTCAGCACCGTTGTCTGGACTCTCATTCACCACTCACGTCGACCAATCAGATTTTGAGTTTAGCGGCAATTGTGGTAAAAATATGTTTAACTGTAATACACAAAATTCCAGCAAGCAAGGATGAAATTTAAACTGAGTCAGTTTACAAACTCCTATAAATATTTAGTTACATCTAAATGTATACCAGCAGGAACAGAGATAACCTGCTGATAAATATTCATAACTCCTAATAAAGCCAGTGCCTCTTCTATGATTTTATTTTTCTTTCATTCGATCACGTGATGATTTCAATTTTTCAACCCACGCTTATTCTACTTTTCTACTGGTCTTTTACCTTTTAAATGGTGACAACAGTGACTCGTTGTAGCAAGCTTAACGCGCACGGTTTTGTTTGTTGATACATCGAAATTTGAACTCCTTATTTGCTTTGTTTACTGCAGACTTGTGCAAGGTTAATTACAATGGTTACTGTATCTGGTAAGTCGATATTATTTGGATCAATATCAATAGCTAAGCACAGAGCTCGATATAATTGATATATCCCCCAGCAAAAAAAATAGATAAATAAATGAATAAATAAATAAATAAATAACCAGTTAGAGGCCTGGTAGCGTAGACCTGTGAATTAAGGAACGAATTGGGTTCAGTCTGCTGGTTATTCTGGCAGCACCACGATTTTTTCCTTTTTGCATTTTAAAACAAGTGTTCCCAAATGAATTCAAGCTGCTACAATTAATTCAAATAAATTATCAGTTTTCAAGACTGCTGCTTTTTGGTTTAATTATTTATAAAGAATGCCTTCTCCAAAAAGAGAAGCAAACTTTTAGTTAGCTTACCGAAAATATATAGGGTTTCAATTGTTGTCCCAGGTTTATATTAAGCACATTTTACTGAAAGACGTTTTATATTAGTGATGTTTTGAAGGCTTTAGTTTTTGGAAGCCAAATGTTTGTTATGACGGCCTTAGAAGACGAGGCGGCATGTGCGTCTCGGAACGGCTCACAGAATTGGCTGAGAAAACAATAGAACGTACAAGCAACTCGGTGAGAACAAAGGACCCTAGCCTTGAAAACAATACATCTGCGTGATACCCAGGTCCAATGAAATTACACATTCTGAAGAGGTGCATGGTATCTGTAAAAGGCAACCATGTAATAACAATTTCGTCAAAAGTAAAAAAAAAACGTGTAAAAATGCAATATATACAAAAATTTACTTTTCTTGTTGAGTCATTGTAATTTTAGTATTATTATCGAGAGAACAGTTTTATACTGATTTGTGATTTCCTGTATCAATAAGGCTTATTATTTTTATCGTAACTGTGATCTTGCCCTGGGTTGGGCGAGTGGTCCCAAGATGAAGTAAAAATAATACCATCCCTGCTTGGATAACCCCGTTCATACATATAAATAAGCACTGGGGTTATCCTATCTTCTTGTGAAAAGGCCCTTTAACAAGTCGTAAATACAAATACGGATGAACACTTTCTTCACCTGAAAATAATAAATATATTTGTTACAACTTTAATCTTCTTGCAGGGAGTGTTTTGAGATTAGCTGGCGGAAATGGAACGGAGAGGGAAGAGTGGAGATATTTCACAATGGCTCCTGGGGAACTGTTTGTGACGATGACTGGGATATAAAGGACGCGCAAGTCGTATTGTCGCCAACTTGGGTATCCTAAAGCACTCAATGCTCTAAGAAATGCTTGGTTTGGTGAGGGAAATGGTTACATATGGCTGGACGATGTACAATGCCTCGGGGAGGAACATGCCATCGAGAATTGTCAGCATGCGGGATGGAATAACCACAACTGTAAGCATGGAAAAGATGCATCTGTCATTTGTTCAAGTATGTTGGTAAAAACGCAAATAGTATCTCAGAAATGCTTCCTCCCCCCTCTCCTCTCCCAATGGTGTCCTGCGAGGTTTGCAATTTGCTTGGCTTCTGTTCATAGCCAAAACTTTATTGATAAGGGAAGCGGGGGAAGGATTGTCAACGTAAGAGATGTTACAGTCAAATTTAAAAATCACTCAGAAGAGTTTCGATCAACAGTTTTTCTCACGATTGTGGATTTGGTCATGTTCTTTTATTTCCCGAAAAGAAGCTGAACTTGACATCAAGGGTATCGATGGAAATGGTGAGCACTGAGTGTAGCTTTCTTTAGAGATTTCTAACATGAAATGTCGTTTTCACTTTTCTTATTTTTTTTTTTTCACAGCACAGATTTATATACTAGGTTTCAATTCTGCTTATAACATGTCAAGTAAAAGGCGTTAAACCGCCAGTTATTCCAGTTTTTTTTTTTTTTTTTGGATTAATTATTGGTACATTGTTTTTAGAGTTCGAAGTTCTTGGACACTGGCTGCTGAATGGTCGCGACCAAAACATTACGTTTGTTAAGCAAAAAAATCAATATGTGCTGGATTGTTATATAGGAGTGGCATTATTTGAAAAAAAACCGACTATAGCTTATCTTAAATTTATACACTTCTAATGAAGCTTTACTTTGCATCTTTTATCTTTATTATTTCGTGGCGTATCTGGAAACTAGCTCTTAAGCTAAGCACACTGACCACGCTAAATAAAGGATTGATTGATTGATTGATTGATTGATTAATTGATTGATTGATTGATTGATTGATTGAATGATTGATTGATTGAATGCTGTCAAGCTCCTTGCTGACATACAATTTGACTGGGTATTGAAATAAGTATTTCTCCCATTTGAAAAACGATTTTGCAAACCGACATTTATATAATTATTTTATTGAATGAAGTTGGTATATACCAGCCTCGTTGCATTTTTGTTTCCCTGTTTCAGTTTCAGCGGATCTCCATCTTTTATCGAAGGACGATGTCCAGGAAGCAAGGCTGCTGTTTTCAACCAATCAAATTCCTTCGCCACTGCCCCGATAATTAATCTTAACGAGAGGAGTTTTACGATTTCCTGTTGGATTAAACAAACGAATTGCAGCATCGACGAGTCGAGAACAATTTATAGGCGACTGGCACGATCCAAGGCAGTTTCTGCTCGGCATTAGAAACCAGAAGATCGTATTTCATCGCCACACCAATGGAAGTGAAGAGTGGTGGTCAATAGAGAGTATTAACGTGTCTTTAAGCAACTGGACACATGTGGTGGTCACGTGGCATCACGTCACAGGGACTGTGTTGATCTATGCTGACGGTAAAGAAATTGGTAATAGAACATATTCTCCTGTGGAAAGGTTCTACAGACCTTCGGGGAAGCTGTACATGATTGGTAATGACGGTCACAAAGACAACCACCAGTTTCGCGGATCAGAAATGGATCTTTATGTTTTAAGTGTGGCATTGTCACCACATGAAATTAATACGCTGAGAGGTTTGTGACTCGCGACTCTTGGAAAAATAATATTTGAAGGGTTGTTAAGGTCGTAGGGAAACCTATTGATCATGATGTGGTACTATACAATGTTTTCAAATTTTTAAACACCTAAAGTTATTAATCGCAGACTTTTCACAGGGCGCGCGCCCGGCAACGGATATTCGTTATTTTAAGGAGGCTCGTACCCATTTCTCAAGTCCACACCCTTTCAATTTTAATGGGCCATATCTTTTGTTGTAGTGCATAAAAAGACAAGCCACTTTGCATGCAAACACACAATACATTGAACTTTATGGGAGTATAGGATTTGTTTACATCGGTGCTTCCATGGCAACGGAATGGTGATCCTCTGAAATTCACAAGTTGCGGAGTTTCTCTAGATCAAGAGAAAGTTTTGTAAAACCCGCTAGTGGACTAATTGATTAGACTATGGGCTTCAACTGGACAAAGTTTGAAAGAAATGTATGAGAGCGTTTTCGAAATTTTTAGGGATGAAGTTTTGGGGATTATAAATACAGTGAAAAACATACTATCGACATAATTGGCTAATATCTAAAGAAAATGATGCGCGATGGGGATGCAGTTTCATCTCATAGTAGTTTGATTCCATCTGAAATGGTGTGTGAAAAAGTGAGGGGGTTGCTTTGGCCGATTGCGAGAAAGAAGGATTTGATTAGCGTGCGTTCAGCTGCTCTTGTTGCCATTTTTGTATGTAATTTGGTCTACGCCTACAAATGTGATTATAATTTGGAAACCGCGAGATAATTTTTTTTAAAAAATTTGACAATCTCGAGATTGGTCATCAATTTATATGGCCTGCAAGTTTCAAGGACATTGAAGATATGCAAGGCAATAAAATAG
The DNA here is from genome assembly GCA_022457155.1 of Cladopsammia gracilis. Taxonomy (NCBI): domain Eukaryota; kingdom Metazoa; phylum Cnidaria; class Anthozoa; order Scleractinia; family Dendrophylliidae; genus Cladopsammia; species Cladopsammia gracilis. The sequence goes on along the minus strand of JAJGOT010000737.1, from coordinate 273,730 downwards.
GGCCTCCAATGTACCAATTTTTTCCCGCAGATTTTGTGTTTACAAGTGAGCGTCCTCATTATTCACGGGTATTGTTTTCAAGTTTCATATGCACGTGCAAAACTTTACAAAAAAATTTATTTGCATCGAACAGAACGCTCGATTGCTTTCCGAAGAATTTTCCGACACATGCTAATAACTGGCTTGCGTTACGAATAGCAATGACAACAGTACTGATGAAGACAACGTCGGAAACGTCACGTTTCATCAAGTGCCGGATGCAGAAATAACACATTTGTGATTGTCTCACTCTGGTTATTTGTTGCAATCGGCGTAGCATCTGTTCGTTATTTAGATATAAAATAGCGCAAAGCAGAATTCTCAGCTAAAATACAAAGTTGTCACGCTGTTCTTGCGTGTGACATATTAAAGAATCACTGTTTCTGCATTACGTTTATAAATTTCCAAATTGGGATATGTTCTTCTTGTTCTGCAATTTTAAAGAGACCCTCGGTATGGCTGCATTACAGCGTAATAGCGCAACATCGAGTGCGTAATGTTCTTACAATTCTCAAGCCAGCTATTAGCATATTTCGGAAAATTCTTCAATCCACACTTAGCTGAACTGGACATTTGAGTGGAGGTTTGATAACTTCAGGTTTGATAACTTCATGCATGCAATCTGTTTGAAAGCTTTCATTGTCATCCATGTGGTTTAGCTATAACAAAACAAAACATTTGGTTTCAGTAATTTGTATTCTCAACCCTTTAATCCAGCACATATAAAGTTTCTAAATTAAGATCATACATGTTCATGTATTATGAAAACAGGAGACAAATCTCAATGTAGCTAAGGTACATGTACAGCTGTACATATGATACCTCGAGTAGAAATATATAAGCTTGTGGAGATCTTTCAAATTGTTAAGATTTAAATGTTGCAGTTACGTGTTGTTTTGGTCTATTTTGGTGAAACTGTTATTTGCGTTAAATATAAAATTGGGAAGGACTGTGTGTCAAACAACTAAAGCTTAAGACTAATATAGAAATGCATCAATGTTCGATGTTCATTTCAAACCCTTTCAAACAGTCAAGAGATCTAAGCAGTCTAAGCCAAAGCTTAATTGTATTATGTAAGCTGCATGACTGTGTTTATAGCTTCAGCAAACATTCATTCTTTTACTTACCTAGCTTTAGAAAGAAGATTGTCCATATTTTTGCGGCTAAGGTTCACTTTCCTTCAAGCATTTGAAAAAAAAAAACGAATTCACTGAGAGCAACTGTACACGTACAGTGCATGCTCTATAGGCTAAAACTGTTGACTGCTGGCTCACTCTCCCCAGGCTCACTCGCCCAAGTCACGTTTCAAAAGCAACATGGCGGATAGCCAGTCTTTCAAATCTTTCACATCGCGTTAAAAAGAGGAACTAGGAATTGCTTAAACAAGTCCAAGGGTAAATTGAAGAGATATTCTTCTTGTAAAGGTTTGGATTAAATGGATTTTTACTGTGTAGTTGAAGTACACTGACTAGATTATTGTAACAGGATCAGAATGAATCAAAATAATACAGGATTGTTGACTGCATGTTAATTCATTCTTCTGATGTTGAAATAGCGAAAGTCAAGGAACGCTATCTATTATTTGTGAAGTATAACCACATTTTACCTAAATTAGACGCAAATATTGATAAATAAAATGACGAGAACTCGACAACTGGACAAGACGACATCGGTTTCGATCGGTTTGTGATAGCAATTTGTGTCACGCAACGGACTAAATCCAGAGAAAATAGCGAACTTCAGTTGAAATTCATTTCTCAGAATCGCATTGTGCCACAAGTTTTATTGAATAATTCTACAAAATAGTTCTTAGTCTTTGCCTAAAACGAGCATTTAGGTCTCGTCGCGGTGCCACATGTGAGAATTTTGGGAAATTTGAAAGTCGTTATTTCGTGCAGTTCACATTTGTTATTTGAATTAGTAAAGTGAATATTTGCAGTACAAGTCCATTACGATCAGAAAGGTTCCAATTTATACAGAAGCGGTAAAAAGAGGTAATAAGCTGTCGAATAAGTGCAAATGTCAAGGTTTTACTAACCCGAAGTACTTTAAAACGAGCATCGAAAAACCCGGTATCGTGGCACTCGAAATTAGCATCTTTTAGTCACTCACGGTAACTAGCATTGAAATGCTCAAAACGGGAGTAAAATAAACTTTTTGCTCATTCAAACTGCATTTTAGTTATAAGGATATATAGTACTATTAATGGTAAAAATAAGAAGCAAAACTATTTCTGACTCCAAGATCGAGTGGAACGGTTTTAGCGACACAGCCTCTTAATAATGTGTTTTCCTATCCATTCTGAGTGTACAGTATATATGTTTCATCTATATAGTGGCCACCGTCCAAGTAATCATGTCATCGCTACATGGATCAATTTCCACTGTATTTAAATTTATGCACTCTGTGTATTTCGCGCCAGACTAATTAATAAATTTATGTGTGCCAAAACTCTTCACAACCACGAGGTATAGTCTCGTTTCTGCAAAGACGTCTATATGGTTTCTATCGCGCAAGTTAGCTGGACAGTTCTTTTTCTTGTCATGGACCAGAGAAGGATGGACTGATGCTTTTGGTTGGCTTGTCCCGCGCCGAGAGTTAAATAAGTACCCGTTGTAATACGGGATACAAGTTCAGTGTTTCTAGAACAAAATCAATTTAACTCTTTACCTTACCCGACAACCCCACGCGTGCGTTTCTCGAAGCTCCCGAAGACTTTTCGGGCCCGAAAGCAATTTTTTTAAAATGTACGTAGTTTCTAACGAAAGGCGTTGGACTTTTTATCCCACAAATCGGCTAAAGTTGTGTAGTAAACGTAAGATTTTATTGCTTAGCTTTCAAATTCAACAAAAACCGAATCTTTATTGGTAAACATTCTGCACGTAACACAGCTTTTCGGGTCCGAAATCTTTTGGGGACTTTCGAGAAACGCACGCTAGGTGTCGATCATAGCATTATGACCTTCCTAGATATTTCACCAGGGGAAAATGAAACCCGAGATGAATTTACCTTGGGAAATGCTTGGAGAATTTGCCCGTTGGAATACAGAATACAAGTTCAGTGTTTCTAGAACAAAATCAATTTAACTCTTTACTTTACGCGACAACCCCTGGTGTCAATTATAGTAGTATGACCTGCCCAGATATTTCACTTGCGGAAAATGAAACCCGAGATGAATTTACCTTGGGAAATGCTTGCATTTGGTGAATTTACCCAACGTAACTTGGTTTTGCCTAGGTAAAAGTGTGTAGTGTTACCACGGCTATTAGTTCCATTATAAATTAAATGACCATTGACAAGTCTGCTGTTAATTAAACAAGTTTAGTTATCACACATCAACAAAGATAAATATTCCAAATGGCACTCCTGAGTTATTTGTATATTGCCAAGGTGGGCTGAGTTCCTTAAAATGTATTTTGTATGATTGTTTTCCAGTCTATTCTCTTAAGGAAGCAAGAAATAAAGTGACGATGATGATGGACACTGCCTGGCTCATATTTACGGTAAGCTTCAAGACACTTATGAGCCTGAAAATTGAAGTCCTTTACTTCATTTGAAACCCTTCTTACAAGTCCTGGTGTTATAATTAAATCTCCTTAGGAGGTGTTTAGGTAGCTTATAACCAACGACGATCAATTTATTATGACCTATCATGGTGGGAAAAATATTTTGTAATGATGTATTATTTAGCTAAGAGCTACTGAAGCAGTGAAGTTTTGTTGCTTTTCAGACAGTTTCGATCGAAGCATGCAGCTTTCTCTGATATTAACACCGTATGCAAAGTCAAAATAATTCTTCTTAAAAACATATTACACGATTCGTCTTTGATACCTAGAGGTACATGTTTTTTTTTAATTGACGATTTGACTAAATTTTCCTACCCTCAGACTTTACAGACCTTAAAATATCTTTTAGTTATTTTTGTTGCACTCTTCTTTTCTCTGTTTACTTTTTTGCCCATATTTCATAGTCTTTTTATTCATGTAGTTTTATTTTCTAATCAGAAGACCTCCCTGAAAAGCACGTTTTACATCATGAACGCTACCCCTTTTATGAATATAAACGCTTTTGCTTGATTTTCAATATAGCTTTTTACTGTTATATTAATATTATTGCAGCTTCCCCATTGAGTCAAAATTGACAGTTTTTTTTTGGCATTGAAAAATTTTCAGGTGCAAAGGATTCTGAGAAGGTTACTCTGATAATTATATATATTATACTTTCATTATTACTATTAATATTTTTGTTATTATCATGAATGTGTTTTTTCTGATTTTCCAAAAAAAGGCAACTAAAAGAAAGCAACTGAATGCAATATCGTATTGACCGAAAGAGTAAACGTTTTTTTTTTTTTATTTAAAAGAATCAACTCGGTTAACTGACTATAGCGCCACAGATGGCGTCACCAAGGCACTCGGCCGTGCCTCATGGTAATTTAATACCCATTTAACTACTCCATCTAATTTATTTTCATTTTATTTTAGCTATCTGTTTGTTTTTTTATTGACAGACTTGTGCAAGTTTAATATCTTGTTCTCTTAAAGATGTGTTTTTAAAGATTCTGCTACCATCATGTCACACTACAATACACCTAGTTTATGCAGTGCGAGGTTATGAAGTTATATATCCACACTGAATTCTTGGACACAAAATTGCCGTTTTTGAGGTCTTAAAATGCGTCCCGAGTAAAACAAAAGTGCACTTGACCAACTATAAACTAACAAGTAGCTTTTCAGGCTCTTCAAACGGGTCTTTGATCCCAGTCCCCACTCAAACCGCTCCCAGTGTAAGTCTTTTTAGCGACACTCAAGATGTGAAGCAGTCTACAATCCGCACTTCACAGTCCACCAGTCCACGATCAACAGACTGTAGCCTACGGTTCACTTTCCACATTTCGTAGTACGCAGTCTACAAGTCACAGTCAACACTGCACAATCCTGGTCCAACAGTTATTAAAATATACGTTTTACTGGGCCATGAGATTAGCTATAACATCTGTTGGGTCGTTGAAGGTGAAAATTGTATGTTTACCATTCCATTTTTGAGGGAGAGGGCTACACCGCTTTTGCAAAAGAATATCCGTGCACAATATTTAACCGCGGAAAAAAAGTCGGCGTGCTGTATAAGACAAACAGACAAAGAATGAATGCCTGACCTGATTGGGGGAACCTGAAGAATACCAAAAACTTTGTTTAAGATTAGGACCGAGCCAAAGTCCAAAGCTCGCCCGGCTTGATCAGTTTCAACATAGTAATTTTGTTTTAAAAAAAAAACTTATTTAAGCGCGTAGTGGCTTGTGAGCTATCTGAATAGTATATTAAGAGCATCTCAGTGTCATTTTGCTTCTTCACCTTTACTTAGTAAATATTTCCATGCAGGTTGAAATTTAATGAAGAAAAAACGGATGCATTTTGGCCTGTTAACCTAAACGAGTTTCCAAGCTGCTGCTCCCTGTTGATGGAAAAACTCATGCAAGTTTCCTTGGTAGCATTTGAATTGTTCAAGAAAAGTAATTTTTTCGATTTTAATTTGTTCACTTGCTGGACGTTGGAGCCATCCAAAATGTGTTATCATTTCACTTAAGATCGATGTGTACTTAATATCATTTAATTTAATGTTCGGGTTTTTCTCGCTTCAGATAACAACGTGGGTTTGAACAGTTCTGTCATTGTGGGAAAGAATGCGGAGTACTTGGCCAATTTAAATAACTTGTTAAAACCCGTCGTGCAGAGCGGACATAACTGAAAACTCTGCTGGCGAGCATCACATTTCTTTCTCATTGCAGTTATATTTCCGTTTTTCGCGTGAAAATAAGCCCTTGTACAAGAAATATCGAAGAACACCCTATTAAAATGATGATGAATTTGTTTGTTGCTTTTGCTACTGACCATGAACGAAGATCAGTTTTGCTATCTCAAATTCGAGATGAAATAGAAGTTATTGTATTGTCATCGTAACAACAATTTACACAATACAAAACATTCATCCATGTAATTTTCATAACTTATTATTCATAAGAGCGCGCCATATAAACTATCTCTGATCGGTTTACTTTTACTAATCGATAACTGCCCGCGACCATTAAACTTAGGAGACTGCTAAGTTACGCCATGGATAATATTATCCGTGGTTACGCTTACCTTGGGATGGTCATAAGATATCGTTGACGTGAATAGCACTTAGGACATATCTTAGGAAGCTCCTAAATTTTCTCTTAAGTTATATCTTATGATATATCTTAGGTAGGATTTCGTGAATCCGGCCCCAGACCTCTGGAGCAAGGTTCTTAATACTACGATTGAATAAAATCCTAAATCGAAATATTTTACATGTGGGTTTCACAGCAGGAGCAAGGGTATGTGGGGTTGTCCACAAACATGCGAGTCCTACTAAGTGATGAAGCCAATACAACGTTTTAAACAGTTTTATGACGAAAAAGGGACAAGGGGTCGAAAAAGTTCGATAATTATCCAACTAAGCCTTGTGAAGTCTTCCTTTGTAAAATAGAAAAGTGACTCACTTGCTTAAAGATACCCAATTCTCTGATGCCAAACTAATAACTATAGGAATACTACATAAGCAGCTATAAGCATAAACGAAGACAGCCATCATATATATTTTTTTCATTTACTAATTTGTCACTCATGTATTACTCGGTATTGGAAAACTATAAGGGACATCGTAATAAGTGCATTTGTAATTATCTTTTTGTTGTCATAAGAACTAATTAAAAATGCCGAAACTTGCTCAATGTTATAATTATTGTATGACCATTGTTTTTTTTAGGTAAATATTGTTGTCATCGCAATTGGAGAAACTTTGTTTATAGTTATGGAAGACTATGAAGGAAAATGGGCCGTATTAACAATTAAGACTGGTTTTATTTGCCTTTCAGATAAATTATTCATCCATTGCTACTTATTAGCGTGCATTACGGGATATTTAAACATTCGCTTGGAGTTGCCTTTTAGGGGAAACAAATAAGAAATATAGTTCTCTGAGGTAAGTCATTTCATACGTTTTTCATAAATTTTAAAAGATATAATTGGCGACCAGTAATCAACCATAAGTAAACTCTAGCTTTTCTCAAGATTTATTTAAATTGCCACGAAGCATATGAATGCATTGCGTTATGACTATACTTTTCAAATGGGCCTATTAAGACTGCTTTTGCCTTTTAAAGGAAGTATAACAAATAATTTATTCATTGCTACCTATTAGGGAGCATTGCTGGATACTCAAGACAGCGAAAACAAATAAGAAAGATCTTTCTATGAGGTAAGTGAGAAATACGCAAGTAAACTCGAAGTAACCATAGTGTAACCGGCAACTCGACCGGGGGCATAGCCCCACTGGACGTATTCCGACTCACGTCTTACGAAGCACTTGTATTTAAGACTAACCGAACGCACAACTTGAATTACATCATAACAAAACAAGCCTTGCTAGAAAACATAAACAAACATTTCAGAAGTCCCATTGGATGAGACTAAACATTTATTACTTTCAAAGTAACGCAGGTACTAACAACTTAACAAAAGGACTTTTGCAGGTTCTTACACTTTCATTACAGCTAAGACAGGTGTTATGGTTATCGTATTGGAGAACTAAGAGAAAATAATTCTACGCTGGATTTTTATATTTTTACACGGCAAAGCGAGTGAAACTAAATAACAATAATTCCTGTTAGCACAGTCGAACGACTGTCAATCATGTGCCACATTTTCAACATTTGATCTTAAGAACAGCGAGCCATTTTCCTGCTGCGACCGACCGTCTTTTATCTGTGTCAACAAGAAACTCTGGTCTCATAGTTTACTGTTAAATAAGAAATTGGTTTATATCAGTGTGGATCGAAAATTACTTCCCGGGTGAGCGCGCACGAAACGTGCAAATCAACCGCCTATTGCAAACAGTGACCTATTACCCGCTTTTTAACCCGTGAATACGCGCATGCGTAATGAACGGGTTATCGGTAACGGAGACAGATATGCAAATGAGCACTCACTCGCTCACTCGCTCACTCACTCGCTCACTTCTTCCATCAGCAGTAAACTTAGTGACGTAATGCTTTGTTACGAATGCGTTTCGTAACAAGAACAGCGTGAATCCAGCGATAACCATGACTAATTTGTTGTAAAACGAATATAAACAACAATAAGCTTAAAGATGTTTCGCATTTGGAGTCTTTAATGCGACATAAAATCGATCTAAAAGGATTTTCTAATCAAGACACGCGTTTTGATGCGTATCTACCTTTAAATAACAAAATTTAGTCAATTGCGTACGTGTACCTCGATGGCCTCGTGGGCTCAGGCGCCGGATTTGACTCCGGAGGACCGCGTTCAATTCACGCCCTTGACTCTTCTGTTTTTTATTTTTTTTAACTAAATTTCCACTCACAATGTGACATCATGATCGAAGCGAATGTTATGGAGAACAAGCAGGTTTGGTTAACAATTCATTTTTCCGCTTTATAGGATTGTGAGTCGGTTCGATTTTCATCTTTTGTTTTGTTCTCTTTCTTTATTTTCCTCGCTTCATTCCACAGTGGGACAGCACTTTTTCATTTTCTTTTTTTATTATTACGTAAGTTGTTAAGTTGTCAGACTGAAAAGTGTTATAAAATATCCAAAAAACAAATGTAGGTTTCCTACTGGCACTACGTATGCAAAGGAATACACATGATTAACCGGCCTTTTGTCAACTTCGGTGGTGGTTCGGCGAGTTTTAATGATCATGGAAAATGGTGACTGGTAACGTTTAATTTATATTAATATCATTAAATGCTCGAGGGATTCGTTCTTTTGAAAGACGGAAGGCGGTTTTCACTTGGCTAATGAGGTAAGCGGACGTCGTTTATTGCAAGAGATTTATAGTACTGAAGAAGTCGAAAATAGTGGAAGGGTGAGTTGTTTTCCTCATATGAGTCTGATTATAGTAGAGATGTTCTTATTTTTAATATTTAAAATTGTTTAAAATTCAATCTGCAATCTGTACGAGAAGAAAAACAGGATCGTTTTATTCATTAGCTCGTACAAGATAAAAAAATCTTATTTCTAAATGTCTATGCTCCAAATAAAACGAGTTAGCAAACGCTTGTTCAATAAAGGATGGATTGGGTAAAGCTTAAGTATAGACCGAGTTGGGGATTTCATCCTTGCCCCCGAGTTTGATGGAGTCGATGGCAAACAAAAACAAAAGAAAATTAAAACGTAAGGCAGATCGAAAACATCTGTCTTTTGTACAATTTGGTTGACATTTTGCAGGAATAAAACGATTCACTTGGAAACATTTTTTTTGAGCTGTTAACGGATAATACACTGCAAAAGGAGATTGATCAGGTTGATATTATTCTTATCATTAATTCAAATCATTCAGCAGTCGTCTTTTCGTATAAAGGTGGGGAGATTTGTCTTTACATTCGCTCTACAACAAATTTCAAGATAATAACTGATCTCATGGGCGAATCAAGAATCAAGTGTCGTGACTCAGGGCGTAATCGATTTCGGAATCAGCGACCATGCACTGCCTTGTGTATGTTATTCGTAAAATAACAGTTCCTACTGCTGTGTTTCGCAGAGTAGATACTCGAGAATAGTTTCGGCACAACAACTTCAAACATCCAAGAACATGGCGGTTGCTAAAAACTGACTACATGACTACATGGCATGCGTACGCATATAACATACGTGCAGGAAACCTCTGCCTAACATGTGCGGCATAGCGCACCTAGCAAAAATAGATAGAAATATGTCACACAAGGTCGTTCAAGAATTTTAATCCAGACTTGTTTATTCACAAATTACAGGGAAATTACCACTGCTTCATGAATTGCCCTGGAAAGATATAGAATCTTGTGAAAGGATCTATTTTAACAAATTAGTAGGAAATAGCAAGGGTTGACAGGCCGCACAATCTCTACCGGTGTGAAACATTTGAAAACCTTCTATATATTCTTCTAACGAGTATCTCCTGTAAAATGGAGGTGGTAAAATGGAGGTGGTAAAATGGAGGTGGTAAATCTCACATCATAACCTTTTAAAAAACACAACCCATAGCTTGAGATACAAACGGATCGAAATTACAGCAACCTGATTGGCTGGCAAGGTCCAATCAGAACGCACCATTTTCGATCCTCTTACGAGTACCGGTGGATATATAAGCTAAATTACGCTCAGAAAATACGGAGCGGTACCGAGTTCAACTGATCTCTACCATTCCAAAATTAAATAGCAACTGACGAGAATCGTAAGATTCGAAACTGCAGTCTTGCTTGAAACCATATAGCAGATCCTTGACCTTTCTGTAAAGAAATGGAGGACAACTACAGTACATTTAGCCCATCCTCTCCTGCCAGCCCTAAAAAAAGTCCATTGAACACAGTCTACACCGAAGAGGTGCCTGGATGTTCAAGACAATCTGAGAGTGAAAATGAAGAGAACGGCTATGACATCCCGAGCTACCAAACTCCAAAAGAAAATGCTAGTGGTCACGGCGACCGAAACAAAGATAACGCAAGAAAGAGGAAAGCCAGCGAGGCACTCAATACAGAAGCAAAAGTACAAAAGACGGAAAATTCCATCAGGAAACTGAAGGAGCACCTTGATAAAAAGACTTGCCCGAAAGCTCTACGTTATTCTGCAAGGGCTAATATCCCAGCAGACGAACAATTTAGAAAGGACATCAAGTCAGTGAAAGAAAAGGCGGAACGCAACTTCCTTGAAGCCTTGACACGATATCATTATCGCCGTCTAGAAAGCCAGAAAACAAAACTTCAAAAAGAAAAAGCTAAGGCTCGCCGAAATAACGGTTCGGTAAAAAAAGACTCTACTAAGTCCAGATCAACACCGCCATCGGCGGAAACAAACATTGTAAGCCTTAGAGCTATGGCTACTAAGTTACAAAAACAATATGAATGTATCTCAAAGATGATGTTAGACCTGCAGGAAACTGCAGACAATAAAAAAAGTGAAACGTACACACGCCTGTCTACTATATGTGTTAACACCACCGTGGGCGGGAAAAATACAAATAAAGGGAAATACATTACAAAAGTACAAAGAAACACAAAAACAAGAAATGAACGCAGAAAAAAATCTTCTTTGAAATCAGTCAGTTACCAAAAACCTACAGAAGAGAAGTTTATCAAAAACCTCTCCGACAACAATTTAACTGATGCCCAGACTAAATTAATCTCCAAGGGTCTTAAATTTATACCAGTGAACAAAGTCCACAAAAACAAAATCAGACGGCAGCTATTGCAAGATTTTCAACATTTTGCAAGGCGAATGCGTCTCAAATACATTTTCCACGGACAAAATAAAGAGGTTCACCCTTTCTATGTCAAATCAAACTGGAAACCACCAATCCAACAATCAGTTGCCCTAGAGAGTTATCTAGAAGATGTTAAATCACAACTGGCGGAAATGAAAATAATTAAGCCAAAACATAACTTGTCACGCAAAGAACGCAAAGCATTACATGAGCTAAAACATAGCACTGAAATTAACCTTAAAAAAGCGGACAAGGGAAGTACCACTGTTGTCATGAACAAAAGCGATAAAATACGAGAAGGACAAATCCAAATCGATGATCTAAACAATTACAGTCCTCTCGTTGAACCCATGGTTAAAGAGACACATAACAAGGTGTCGCGTCTGATTTCAGAACTACACCAAAAAAACCACATTGATGATATGACAAAGAAATGGCTGTTACAAACACCAAATCCACCAAGAATACCAGAATTTTACACCCTTACAAAAATTCACAAACCAACCATCACGGGGAGACCAATTATCTCCGGTTGTGATGGACCTACAGAAAGAATATCATCTTTTGTTGATACACTACTTCAGCCTATATCGAAATCACAAGCGTCTTATCTTAAAGATACGACCGATTTCATAAATTTTATTGAGAAAACCAAAGTTAAAAAACGAACATTTCTTGTATCGATGGATGTCACAAGTTTATACACAAATATACCACAGGAAGAGGGTATTATTACAGTATGCACAGCATACGAGAACTTTTACAAAAACGACCCTCCCATACCAACACATTATCTCAGAGAAATGCTTAGACTAATTCTCAAAGAAAATTCCTTCCAGTTTAATGGAAAGAACTATCTGCAAATACACGGTACTGCCATGGGAACTAAAATGGCCGTTGCCTTTGCAAACATATTCATGGCGAACATTGAAACACAAATTCTAAGCAAAAACGTCTCTAAACCCACAGTTTGGAAACGTTACATTGACGATATATTCTCACTATGGGACATCAGCAAACCAGATATTGTACAATTCATCGAACAAGCCAACTCACATCACCCTACAATCAAATTTACGGCTGAAATCTCAGACATTGAAACTACATTTCTGGATACAGTTATATACAAAGGCGAAAGATTCAAGGAACAATCTATCCTTGATATAAAAACACATTTTAAGCCAACGGAAACCTTTCAATATACACATTTTACCTCTTGTCACCCACCAAGTGTTAAAATAGGATTCGTGAAGGGCGAAGCCCTGAGACTCCTACGAACTAATTCTTCAAAAACTACTTTTGAGGAAAATATTTCAAAATTTAGAAAACGCTTGCTGACTAGAGGCTACCCAAATAACCTGGTAGAAAAAATCCTATCAGAAATAAAATTCACAGGAAGGGAATCGGCGCTTAAACAAGATAAACAAACTCAAAAAGACATTTTGCCTTTTGTAACACAATACCAACCATCAGTGCCAAACATCAAACAAGTTTTAATGAGAAAATGGCACTATATACAAAACCAACCACTTTTACGGCAAATTTTTAAAGAACCACCTATTATATCCTTTAAAAAAGGAAAATCTTTAAAAGATACACTCGTTAGAGCAAAAATATAAAAGGTTCTCATATGTTTCACACCGGTATAGAGATTGTGCGGCCTGTCACCCTTGCTATTTCCTGCTAAGGTCGTTCAAGAATTTTAATCCAGACTTGTTTATTCACAAATTACAGGGAAATTACCACTGCTTCATGAATTGCCCTGGAAAGATATAGAATCTTGTGAAAGGATCTATTTTAACAAATTAAACATGCTCCGCGAAAAACAAAACGAATGCGACATAAACCATCACCTTGGCTTACGTCGAACTCAAAGAGATTATGAAAAATCGTAATCACCTGAAAAATGAATCCGTGCGCTCGTGTGACTCAAACGATTAGAGCTAGTATAAATCTGCTGGAAACAAAATTTAACAACAAAATACGACAAGTAAAAACTGATAATAGATTCTGGTAATGAGTGTGAGATTTCAGTGGAAAACCATAAATAACCTTATGTCGCGCAAGATGAAAAATAATTCGATCAATGAAATGATCTTAGAGTGTGAAACAGAGTATTATTTATCAGCCATTGCAGATCATATGACTTCAACGGGCCACAACATTAAATGGGATCATTTTGAAATTTTAACGACTGGGCGATCGGATATCCATTGTAGAATTAAGGAGACATTATTGATTAGGGATTTAAAACCAGCATTAAATGAAAATGTGGGTAGTGAGAAACGTTTTCTTTACTAGTCTTGAATATATGTTTATATTTTCTAGCATGCAGACTTTACGATAGGTCTGTATATTATCAATTTTTCACTATTGTCATTTCTTTTAAATTAGGTTCCAGTCTTTCTCCATAGCATTTAAATTTTATTGTGTTATATCCAACTGTCACTTCTGAAGACGTATGTTGAGGCATACGAAACGTCAAGTCATTAATCAAAGTTTTTTACAACATGCGTTGTTTTGTAATGTTTATAATCGCAGTGTGTATATTATTTCGGTTAAAGTTGAAATGGCCGCAGAATAAGAGTTTTAATTTAAACCACCTTCTTTGAGAGTGGAATTATGATCCTTTTAGACCGAACTGTTGGCTTGTCACCAGTAAATAGCATCATATTGTACACTTCCAACAATTGCAACCTCGTCAACGGCTCTACGTTTTCAAACTGCTACAGGCATATTGTCTACTCCTGATGCGTACTAGGCCTCTAATACTACATTTTAGCTCCCCCCGGTACTGATTCTAGGTAGAGTCCTCTCGATAATTCGTCTTACTGGTTAGTTGTCATCAACAGGAGGTTGTCCCAGGAGGGTGTCCTAGGAGGTTGTTCTAAATAGAATTGTTTTAACAAATGGCCAAACTTTATAGACTTAAAATTGCAGCAGAATCACCTTCATGCGCTTTCTGTAACATAGAAGAAGAGTGTCTCGAGAATAAAATACTTCCCTTAACTGAAGTCACAGATGCCTTTTGTAAGGAGATGTTATTATGGCTAGCTATTCATCAAAACGAAGTATTAGGTCTATTAGAGCTTTCGCTCTTAGATGTACTGTTCCCGAAATATGATATTGACAAAGAATTTATGGTGATCAGCCATATACCAGCTTTTTTTTTTATTGAAGTTCATTAATAAGTACAATACAATATACAATATTAACACACAATGAACAACATTACAGAACTGAAATAAAAGGAACAGACAAAATACAACTTCTATATCAAGCTTGTTTACGGCTAAAGGCTCAGGGATTCACGGACACTTGAAGGCTCTATAGATAATTTGTGTTTCACAAAAGCTTTACTGAAGGCTAAGAAACTATATGGTTCGCTTTCTTTGGCTGCGGTGTAGATATAAAAACGAGCGACAATCAGGCAAAGATTAAACTTATGGAATGATCTACTCTCAGGGAGATATCCGTAAATCTTATCGTTATTGTTCAAGGACACTGAGGGCACCAGTTGTTGTTAGCTAAATTTTTTATTCATTGGAGTATTCAAGGCTAAATTGAATTAAGCCATCCTAAACTTAGAATTTTATTTTGCAAGGAAAAATGAAAAAAGTCTGAAACATTATTAATATGAGTGGAATTCCTTTATTCCTATATATTAATACCGTGAAGTTCCGATAGTAACGAACCCGTCCCCCGAAAGTAGCGGCCCCCGAAAGTAACGTCAAAACTTTGTGGCTGCTAATAAATCCGGAAAGTAGCGAGCCCCCGAAAGTAAGGGAAACCTTACGCCACCATTCGTCCTTAACATCAGTTCACTGATGGCGCGATGTAAGACTTAAACCGGTATAATTTCGTATTAACAACTGGAACGGTTCCTCAGCAAATTAAAATTGAAACTCTATGCACTGCAGACTAAAACGCAGCGGTGCGTCATGGATTATCGATTAGAAGCAGTTTACCCTCCTCCTCTGAGTCTGAAATGTTCTTCTTTTTTAATTTTATGTTGTTTATTTCATTTCGAAAAAAAAAAAGCTCGCATCAGCTTTATTTAACGGTTTTTGTTCCCCGAAAATAACGACCCCACGAAAGTAACGAGCCCCAAAGGCTGCTAATTCCGAAAGTAACGAGCGTCGTTACTGTTGGAACTTTACGGTAGTATAAGAAACTCTTTTTCCTTTTTTTCTGTACCAATATCGTTCTTATTACTTAAATAAACCATCTTTTATGATGCCAATAATATTTATTTAGCCACTTAGTTTGTATGGGTGCATTGTTTCCTCTCCATAGTAATTTAATAAGTGCTGTGTAAGTAGTAAAATGTCCTGTGTCTGTGTTTGTTTTTCTGACATTGTAATAACCTTTTTTGAACTTTCAATTAAAAAATGTCAAACGAAAAACAGAATGTACTGTAATTTTCACACTCGTTCGTTCGCTCGTTGTCGCTCAGTTTTATCCCAAGCCTGTGTAATAAAAGCCTCAAAATTTAGCTGACGTAGAGATGGTTATGAGCTAGCTTGGACTTCTCTTTGAGAGCAAAGCCGCTGTGTTTTATATTATAAAGGAGGAAAGGCCCGAATGTATGTATTTTGTTGATTGCGCAGTAGCAGAAAAGTGGCAACCGACGGCGTGCTCGTTGTCGCCTTTTATCACAAGGTAAGTTATCGTACCTTTAGTATTTAAACATAATCGAACTCACAAGAAAAAACTACTCAATTCAACATTCTGCAATCGAACGTAATCAAGCCACAATACTGAACAACTGATAAAAAAAAAATGACAAGAACACATCAAGAGATGCAATCGTAACAAATTAGTTTTGATTGTGTTCGACTAGTCATTAAGTCAAAAATTAATTTTTGTTATGATGAATAATGAAAACAACTCAATAGAAACTTATAGTTGCATTATTTTGCTAAATCTTCCAATTCAATCGTCTAGTAGCTATACTAGTTTTTTATTTTAATTTGTAGTCATTGTCGTAGTAAGGTAAACACGTTGTTTGTTTTCAAATAAAGTCATTATTAAAAAGAAAAAAGAACAAACAAAAAAACAATTTATATCTATGAACCGTAATAGCTGTTTTGCCCTGTAGATACTTAGAACAAAACGTTTCTTTTTCCATGCATGTTTTAATCAAAGGTTTCTGACTTTTATTCTTTTCTGAGGGAACTTAAAAGTATCCTGTTCAATGAGGACTAGTAGCAAAGCTTGATTTTGAAGTGTTTTTTTGTTTTTGGCTAACAGCCGATTTTTAATTTTTATGCCGCTCTAGCCTGCCTATTTCTAATTACAAAATCATTCATTAAGATACACGGTCATAGACCCTTGACAATTTTTTTTATTCAACTGATAAACAATCTTGCCAAAACTCGAAAGCACTTGTATTTTCCGCCATTCGAAACTGTATTTCATAAAAAATATACTGTACGATTATGTGACTAACAGTTTTGGTGTACTCCGCTGACGTTAATCGCCTGCAAGCAGTTTTAATGCAATAATGATGGAAGTTTTGAACTATCCCAGCGAACGTTTCCGTAGTACTGAACAGTAGTGATAACGTTTCAGATGTCAGCACGTAAGTGAGAACTCAAATGATTTTTTCTTATATTTGGGACTTGAAACTTTAATAATGTGTTTTCCTATTCATTCTGAGTGTACAGTATATATGTTTCATCTATATAGTGGCCACCGTCCAAGTAACCATGTCATCGCTACGTGGATCAATGTCCACTGTATTTAAATTTATGCACTCTGTGTATTTCGCGCCAGAATAATAAATTTATGTGTGCCAAAACTCTTCACAAGCACGAGGTATAGTCTCGTTTCTGCAAAGACGTCTATATGGTTTCTATCGCACAAGTTAGCTGGACAGTTCTTTTTCTTGTCATGGACCAGAGAAGGATGGACTGATGCTTTTGGTTGGCTTGTCCCGCGCCGAGAGTTAAATAAGTACCCGTTGTAATACGGGATAAAGTGATTTAACTCTTTACCTTACCCGACAACCCCACGCGTGCGTTTCTCGAAGCTCCCGAAGACTTTTCGGGCCCGAAAGCAATTTTTTTAAAATGTACGTAGTTTCTAACGAAAGGCGTTGGACTTTTTATCCCACAAATCGGCTAAAGTTGTGTAGTAAACGTAAGATTTTATTGCTTAGCTTTCAAATTCAACAAAAACCGAATCTTTATTGGTAAACATTCTGCACGTAACACAGCTTTTCGGGTCCGAAATGTTTTGGGGACTTTCGAGAAACGCACGCCAGGTGTCGATCATAGCATTATGACCTTCCTAGATATTTCACGAGGGGAAAATGAAACCCGAGATGAATTTACCTTGGGAAATGCTTGGAGAATTTGCCCGTTGGAATACAGGATACAAGTTCAGTGTTTCTAGAACAAAATCAATTTAACTCTTTACTTTACGCGACAACCCCTGGTGTCAATTATAGTAGTATGACCTGCCCAGATATTTGACTTGGGGAAAATGAAACCCGAGAAGAATTTACCTTGGGAAATTGCTTGCATTTGGTGAATTTACCCAAGGTAACTTGGTTTTGCCTAGGTAAAAGTGTGTAGCGTTACCACGGCTATTAGTTCCATTATAAATTAAATGACCATTGACAAGTCTGCTGTTAATTAAACAAGTTTAGTTATCACACATCAACAAAGATAAATATTCCAAATGGCACTCCTGAGTTATTTGTATGTTGCCAAGGTGGGCTGAGTTCCTTAAAATGTATTTTGTATGATTGTTTTCCAGTCTTTTCTCTTTAGGAAGCAAGAAATAAAGTGATGATGATGATGAACACTGCCTGGCTCATATTTACGGTAAGCTTCAAGACACTTGTGAGCCTGAAAATTCAAGTCCTTTACTTCATTTGAAACCCTTCTTACAAGTCCTGGTGTTATAATTAAATCTCCGTAGGAGGTGTTTAGGTAGCTTATAACCAACGACGATCAATTTATCATGGTGGGAAAAATATTTTGTAATGATGTATTATTTAGCTAAGAGCTATTGAAGCATCCAGTGAAGTTTTGTTGCTTTTCAGACAGTTTCGATCGAAGCATGCAGCTTTCTCTGATATTAACACCGTATGCAAAGTCAAAATAATTCTTCTTAAAAACATATTACACGATTTCGTCTTGATACCTAGAGGTACATGTTTTTTTTTTTTAATTGACGATTTGACTAAATTTTCCTACCCTCAGACTTTACAGACCTTAAAATGTCTTTTAGTTATTTTTGTTGCACTCTTCTTTTCTCTGTTTACTTTTTTGCCCATATTTCATAGTCTTTTTATTCATGTAGTTTTATTTTCTAATCAGAGGACCTCCCTGAAAAGCACGTTTTACATCATGAACGCTACCCTTTTATGAATATAAACGCTTTTGCTTGATTTTCAATATAGCTTTTTACTGTTATATTAATATTTTTGCAGCTTCCCCATTGAGTCAAAATTGACAGTTTTTTTTGGCATTGAAAAATTTTCAGGTGCAAAGGATTCTGAGAAGGTTACTCTGATAATTATATATATTATACTTTCATTATACTATTAATATTTTTGTTATTATCATGAATGTGTTTTTTCTGATTTTCCAAAAAAAGGCAACTAAAAGAAAGCAACTGAATGCAATATCGTATTGACCGAAAGAGTAAACTTTTTTTTATTTAAAAGAATCAACTCGGTTAACTGACTATAGCGCCACAGATGGCGTCACCAAGGCACTCGGCCGTGCCTCATGGTAATTTAATACCCATTTAACTACTCCATCTAATTTATTTTCATTTTATTTTAGCTATCTGTTTGTTTTGTATTGACAGACTTGTGCAAGTTTAATATCTTGTTCTCTTAAAGATGTGTTTTTTAAAGATTCTGCTACCATTATGTCACACTACAATACACCTAGTTTATGCAGTGCGAGGTTATGAAGTTATATATCCACACTGAATTCTTGGACACAAAATTGCCCCCTGAGGCCTTAAAATGCGTCCCAAGTAAAACAAAAGTGCACTTGACCAACTATAAACTAACAAGTAGCTTTTCAGGCTCTTCAAACGGGTCTTTGATCCCAGTCCCCACTCAAACCGCTCCCAGTGTAAGTCTTTTTAGCGACACTCAAGATGTGAAGCAGTCTACAATCCGCACTTCACAGTCCACCAGTCCACGATCAACAGACTGTATCCTACGGTCCACTTTCCACATTTCGTAGTACGCAGTCCACAAGTCACAGTCAACACTGCACAATCCTGGTCCAACAGTTATTAAAATATACGTTTTCCTGGGCCATGAGATTAGCTATAATATCTGTTGGGTCGTTGAAGGTGAAAAATGTATGTTTACCATTCCATTTTTGAGGGAGAGGGCTACACCGCTTTTGCAAAAGAAAATCCGTGCACAATATTTAACCGCGAAAAATAGTCGGCGTGCTGTATAAGACAAACAGACAAAGAATGAATGCCTAACCTGACTGGGGGAACCTGAAGAATACCAAAAACTTTGTTTAAGATTAGGACCGAGCCAAAGTCCAAAGCTCGTCCGGCTTGATCAGTTTCAACATAGTAATTTTGTTTAAAAAAAAAACTTATTTAAGCGCGTAGTGGCTTGTGAGCTATCTGAATAGTATATTAAGAGCATCTCAGTGTCATTTTGCTTCTTCACCTTTACTTAGTAAATATTTCCATGCAGGTTGAAATTTAATGAAGAAAAAACGGATGCATTTTGGCCTGTTAACCTAAACGAGTTTCCAAGCTGCTGCTCCCTGTTGATGGAAAAACTCATGCAAGTTTCCTTGGTAGCATTTGAATTGTTCAAGAAAAGTAATTTTTTCGATTTTAATTTGTTCACTTGCTGGACGTTGGAGCCATCCAAAATGTGTTATCATTTCACTTAAGATCGATGTGTACTTAATATCATTTAATTTAATTTAATGTTCGGGTTTTTCTCGCTTCAGATAACAACGTGGGTTTGAACAGTTCTGTCATTGTGGGAAAGAATGCGGAGTACTTGGCCAATTTAAATAACTTGTTAAAACCCGTCGTGCAGAGCGGACATAACTGGAAACTCTGCTGGAGAGCATCACATTTCTTTCTCATTGCAGTTATATTTCCATTTTTCGCGTGAAAATAAGCCCTTGTACAAGAAATATCGAAGAAGACCCTATTAAAATGATGATGGATTTTTTTGCTATCTCAAATTCGAGATGAAATAGAAGTTATTGTATTGTCATCGTAACAACAATTTACACAATACGAAACATTCATCCATGTAATTTTCATAACTTATTATTCATAAGAGCGCGCCATATAAACTATCTCTGATTGGTTTACTTTTACTAATCGATAACTGCCCGCGACCACTGCTAAGTTATAAAATCCTAAATCGAAATATTTTACATGTGGGTTTCACAGCAGGAGCAAGGGTATGTGGGGTTGTCCACAAACATGCGAGTCCTACTAAGTGATGAAGCCAATCCAACGTTTTAAACAGTTTTATGACGAAAAAGGGACAAGGGGTCGAAAAAAATCGATAATTATCCAACTAAGCCTTGTGAAATCTTCCTTTGTAAAATAGAAAAGTGACTCACTTGCTTAAAGATACCCAATTCTCTGATGCCAAACTAATAACTATAGGAATACTACATAAGCAGCTATAAGCATAAACGAAGACAGCCATCATATATATTTTTTTTTTCATTTACTAATTTGTCACTAATGTATTACTCGGTATTGGAAAACTATAAGGGACATCGTAATAAGTGCATTTGTAATTATATTTTTGTTGTCATAAGAACTAATTAAAAATGCCGAAACTTGCTCAATGTTATAAGTGAGAAATACGCAAGTAAACTCGAAGTAACCATAGTGTAACCGGCAACTCGACCGGGGGCACAGCCCCACCGGACGTATTCCGACTCACGTCTTACGAAGCACTTGTATTTAAGACTAACCGAACGCACAACTTGAATTACATCATAACAAAACAAGCCTTGCTAGAAAACATAAACAAACATTTCAGAAGTCCCATTGGATGAGACTAAACATTTATTACTTTCAAAGTAACGCAGGTACTAACAACTTAACAAAAGGACTTTTGCAGGTTCTTACACTTTCATTACAGCTAAGACAGGTGTTATGGTTATCGTACTGGAGAACTAAGCGAAAATAATTCTACGCTGGATTTTTATATTTTTACACGGCAAAGCGAGTGAAACTAAGTAACAATAATTCCTGTTAGCACAGTCGAACGACTGTCAATCATGTGCCACATTTTCAACATTTGATCTTAACAACAGCGAGCCATTTTCCTGATGCGACCGACCGTCTTTTATCTGTGTCAACAAGAAACTCTGGTCTCATAGTTTACTGTTAAATAAGAAATTGGTTTATATCAGTGTGGATCGAAAATTACTTCCCGGGTGAGCGCGCACGAAACGTGCAAATCAACCGCCTATTGCAAACAGTGACCTATTACCCGCTTTTTAACCCGTGAATACGCGCATGCGTAATGAACGGGTTATCGGTAACGGAGACAGATATGCAAATGAGCACTCACTCGCTCACTCGCTCACTCACTCGCTCACTCACTCACTCACTCGCTCACTCCTTCCATCAGCAGTAAACTTAGTGACGTAATGCTTTGTTACGAATGCGTTTCGTAACAAGAACAGCGTGAATCCAGCGATAACAATGACTAATTTGTTGTAAACGAATATAAACAACAATAAGCTTAAAGATGTTTCGCATTTGGAGTCTTTAATGCGACATAAAATCGATCTAGTCAATTGCGTACGTGTACCTCGATGGCCTCGTGGGCTCAGGCGCCGGATTTGACTCCGGAGGACCGGGTTCAATTCACGCCCTTGACTCTTTTGTTTTTTTTTTTTTTCGAACTGGACATTATGAAAGTGATTTCCTTCTTTTTTGCGTTCGTCAAAAATCCTTGCGGTTATTTTTTTTTAAAATATCGAACCGTGTCAATGTGAAAACATAAGCTTACCGAAATATTGCGTTGCGTGTTAGCATTTCTTACTCACGGGTTGACTCTTAGGAGCCTTTGATTCCTCTATCGCGCATGAATCTTACACTGTAAAGCATGCTTGACCATGCTTGCGGACAGATGAGTATAAGCGTGCTATCTGACATTATAGGAAAATCCATTACCTGACGAGGGAATTCCACGTTAAATTTCACGAGAAAAACCGATATCGCACGAATCGCGATATCGGTTTTTTCGAGTGAAATTTAACGTGGAATTCACGAGTCAGGTAATGGATTTTCCTTGAATCGCATAGCCTTTACAATAATGAAAATTTGGTAAATGTTGCGAATTTTGGGGGAGGAGAGCCATTTTCAACAGCTCTAAATCAACTGTCAAAATGTCAGGAGCGAGCCAATAGGAATCAAGTGAAAAATCACAAACAACCTCGTGGATTACAAACTTTCGTTTTCTAATTCTTCACACGAGCTTTTTAACACTAAATAGCCTTCTATATTTCAAATCAAGCCGTCTTTACAATAAGATCAGATTCAAGTTTTGACAAAATGAGCTCAAGATGGATCAGGACGACATCTCCACTGAATGAAAGAATCACGCACTCGGAGTGAAAGTACGTCAAACAACAAAACAGTGGTAAGTACTCCAAATCTAAATCTAACAACCGCTTACAATTAAATAATTCGGCGGTTCAATATCATGTCCAATGTTTTTCAAAGTTCAACTTCTTCAAAACAAAAACTAAGCATTACTAAAAAGTCAACATTACGTTTCAGCTCATCACAAGTTTACCGAATATTCACTTTAAAGAGAGCTGCTGGGATTAACATTTGACTGAAAGCTGATGGAAATATTTAGTGGGGAGTTGTTGAACGTTACCCCGGTAAACAGTCCGCCAAGAGCACTAGCTGTTAACGCTGCAGGGTTGCTGCCATCGTTATTTACGGATGCTGTGCTGTTTTCCTGGGTGGTTTGCAAGGCAGAACTGTTAACCTCGCGTAAAACCTGTGCGCGAACCTGTGTTGACGAACCAGGCGACGAAGCGCTGTTGGCGTTGGAAGTTGTGGTAGCAGACGAAAAACCAGCCAACTTGTTAGACATCTGTCGCTGTTTTTCCAACGGGTTGTGGCTGTAACTTGAAATGGAACCAGGGTCGGCGTGTCCTGTAAGCTCTGAAATTTCCAGAGGATGGAATTCATCTCGCAAGCTTTGGATGACAGTTTTGCGACCGCTTGAATTTGTGAACTTTCCATCCAATGATGCGAAAGAGGCGATTTCCTGCATCTGCTTTGCAAGTTTATTTCGGCCGACTGGAACCATCTTATACCACACGTCTGATGTTGGATTATCGACTGGAGTCAGGAAGAAATTACGAGGAACTTTGTCACCTTTAGGACGGTGTGCGACATACTCTGTGAATGCTCGATATGGGTCTCGTTGTCCTCCATCCGTTTGCCAAATCTTGTTGTTGTACTTTCTTGCTCGTTTGGCCGCGCTTCCTTCGTCTCCTTGGCGGTTCTTTGTTTGCCGTTCTTTGTATTCAATATACTGTTCAGTGATTGTAAAATCTTCCAGCTGACAATCGTACTGCTCCTTGAAAGCTCTCATTCCGAGGTGCGTTACATTGTTCCACCAAACTAGATGGAAAAGCGAACGGGGATTGTGAAGACCAATCCCTCCGGATGACCACAACTTCTCGACTTCAGCATCTTCAAGTGGCTGGGCTGCGTTTGGTTTGTTTCCGAACCCTTTCTTCTTCAAATCTTTTTTCTTCACGGAGAGCATGGTGGAAACTTCCTCAAACTTCTCGATGTCAAAATTGTCGGGAGCCGGCGGACACTGCCGTTCAAGGAAATATCTTCGGAGACCATTACGGTAGGTCTGTAGTGAACCAGGCTCATATTCTTTGCCCTTGCTATCCTTCTTTGTTTGGCGTATTTCAATGAAGAAATGCTTCAGAAGTTGAGGAGCTTCTGCTGCAGAGATTTTGTTTAAGTCAAGTTCAGTTTTGTGTTTTTCCACGTACCATGATTGCAAGCGACGAACGGATGTACTTGTACTTTTCTTAGTATTTTCTGAGGCCATGTTTTCTTTAAAAGCAGCCAGTTCTTCTTCTGTGTATGTGACAACTGACACTGCTTCTTCGTCGGCGTTTGAACTTGTACTTGCATCTTTTTCTTGGCTAGTTGTGGCCATTTCCTCTGCGTTGCTTCGTCGCTTTCTTGTACTCGCTAGAGAAAGCGGCTTTTTAACACGCTCCAAAAAGTCGAAGTTTAAACTGAAACAAGGATAATCTTCAACGCTATTGACTTGAAACAGATTTTTCTTTTCGTTTGCTTTTGTACTAGGTGATAATGGAGTGGAAAACATTATTAAAAATGCATTGTTTCTATATTGTTTCCGAAATTTTTTATTGAAGCGACAGCGTTGCTATGGTCGTTGCTACGGTGCAATATCGCGCAGCCTCGCTCTCAAGTCGCAATTCCACGTTGAATACCCCCTGTTCTCTAGCCAATCAGAGCACGAGAATTCCCTGACCTATGCGATTCTATTGAAAAGCTGGGATGTGCTGAAACAGGGTTTACCATCAGGTAAACAAATAAACCATGTGCTTGCATGCACGTCGCAACTTCCTTTACGAACAACATTTAAAGATGAATATATTTGATCACCACTAGAAACGATATGATAAATGTTATTGTTGAGAATAGAGCTCGAGATATTACTCATATGAGAGACCACTCTCCAATTGTCGCAGAGATGTATTAAAAAACAGCAACAATATATACAACAATGTATTACAAGATGGCCTACGCGAGCTCAACACGCAAGTTAATGAAGCTAAAGCCGTCGGCGTAAAAGTTAAAAAAAGATTGTGAAGGCAAATGCATATAGAGGCGCGAAAATTTTCGCTTCTTCGGAATTGAGGATAAAGAAGAAAATGAAAATTACCTTAAAGTTAGTACACTGAATCACATGGCATAGATTTTCAACGGGCTCAACGAAAACGGAAGTCGGTAGACCAATAATTGATCGGTTTCCTCGATATGGGGGCAGAGAATTATTATTATTTATTTAAAATTGAAGAGTTTAAAAGATACCCGGTACGAGATGGCTGCTGAACTGCCAAGAAAAATCGTCAGACGGAGGAAAGCTGGTCATATCAGGTAGCTAGCTCTTTTTCCGGACAAGGAAAAATTTCGTGACGGTATCTTAAATCCACTTTAACCTGATCGGTTATCATTTATTGTTGTCTGTTTTGTTTTATTAAGGCTGAACATTATGTGATTTGCTGTTTTCAACTAAATTTCCACTCACAATATGACATCATGATCGAAGCGAATGTTATGGAGAACAAGCAGGTTTGGTTAACAATTCATTTTTCGCTTTGTAGGATTGTGAGTCGGTTCGATTTTCATCTTTTGTTTTGTTCTCTTTCTTTATTTTCCTCGCTTCATTCAACAGTGGGTCAGCAGTTTTTCATTTTCTTTTTTATTATTATTACGTAAGTTGTTAAGTTGTCAGACTGAAAAGTGTTATAAAATATCCAAAAAACAAATGTAAGTTCCCTACTGGCACTACGTATGCAAAGGAATACATATGATTAACCGGCCTTTTGTCAACTTCGGTGGTGGTTCGGCGAGTTTTAATGATCATGGTAAATGGTGGCTGGTAACGTTTAATTTATATTAATATCATTAAATGCTCGAGGGATTCGTGCTTTTGAAAGACGGAAGGCGGTTTTCACTTGGCTAATGAGGCAAGCGGACGTCGTTTATTGCAAGAGATTTATAGTACTGAAGAAGTCGAAAATAGTGGAAGGGTGAGTTGTTTTCCTCATATGGGTCTGATTATAGTAGAGATGTTCTTATTTTTAATATTTAAAATTGTTTAAAATTCAATCTGCAACCTGTACGAGAAGAAAAACAGGATCGTTTTATTCATTAGCTCGTACAAGATAAAAAAATCTTATTTCTAAATGTCTATGCTCCAAATAAAACGAGTTAGCAAACGCTTGTTCAATAAAGGATGGATTGGGTAAAGCTTAAGTATAGACCGAGTTGGGGATTTCATCCTTGCCCCCGAGTTTGATGGAGTCGATGGCAAACAAAAACAAAAGAAAATTAAAACGTAAGGCAGATCGAAAACATCTGTCTTTTGTACAATTTGGTTGACATTTTGCAGGAATAAAACGATTCACTTGGAAACACTTTTTTTTTGAGCTGTTAACGGATAATACACTGCAAAAGGAGGTTGATCAGGTTGATATTATTCTTATCATTAATTCAAATCATTCAGCAGTCGTCTTTTCGTATAAAGGTGGGGAGGTTTGTCTTTACATTCGTTCTACAACAAATTTCAAGATAATAACTGATCTCATGGGCGAATCAAGAATCAAGAGTCGTGACTCAGGGCGTAATCGATTTCGGAATCAGCGACCATGCACTGCCTTGTGTATGTTATTCGTAAAATAACAGTTCCTACTGCTGTGTTTCGCAGAGTAGATACTCGAGAATAGTTTCGGCACAACAACATCCAAGAACATGGCGGTTGCTAAAAACCGACTACATGACTACATGGCATGCGTACGCATATAACATACGTACAGGAAACCTCTGCCTAACATGTGCGGCATAGCGCACCTAGCAAAAATAGATAGATCAGATAGAAATATGTCACACAAGGCCGTTCAAGAATTTTAATCCAGACATGTTTATTCACGAATTACAGGGAAATTACCACTGCTTCATGGATTGCCCTGGAAAGATATAGAATCTTGTGAAAGGATCTATTTTAAACTGTTGCATGCTAACAAATTAAACATGCTCCGCGAAAAACAAAACGAATGCGACATAAACCATCACCTTGGCTTACGTCGAACTCAAAGAGATTATGAAAAATCGTAATCACCTGAAAAATGAATCCGTGCACTCGTGTGACTCAAGCGATTAGAGCTAGTATAAATCTGCTGGAAACAAAATTAACAACAAAATACGATAAGTAAAAGCTAATAATTAATTCTGGTAATGAGCGTGAGATTTCAGTGAAAAACCATAAATAACCTTATGTCGCGCAAGATGAAAAATAATTCGATCAATGAAATGATCTTAGAGTGTGAAACAGAGTATTATTTATCAGCCATTGCAGATCATATGACTTCAACGGGCCACAACATTAAATGGGATCATTTTGAAATTTTAACGACTGGGCGATCGGATATCCATTGTAGAATTAAGGAGACATTATTGATTAGGGATTTAAAACCAGCTTTAAATGAAAATGTGGGTAGTAAGAAACGTTTTCTTTACTAGCCTTGAATATATGTTTATATTTCCTAGCATGCAGACTTTTACGATAGGTCTGTATATTATCATTTTTTCACTATTGTCATTTCTTTTAAATTAGGTTCCAGTCTTTCTCCATAGCATTTAAATTTTATTGTGTTATATCCAACCTTCTCAAACTCATTAATAATTCACGAGTTATTCAGCCAATAAAAATGGCTAAATTCGTCACGTGCATGAATTTTGATACCCAATGAAAACCCAGATGAAAACTACGTGTGCTTTGGATCACATATCCAAACCACACGTAGTTTTCATCTGATTCCTCATTGGATATCTTGATTCGCGCATCAAAACAAAAGAAATTAAACAAAACAACAGTTTATTTTTGCACCGTTTACAACAATGCTAATTTCACAATTTGCATTGATAGCGAAGCTGAATTAAAAAATAAACAACACCTTTCCTCGTAGTATCTTTCATCTCGTTGTCGAGACAGCGACGGAAAACGACAGATTTCGCAAACAGTTTTATTTATAAAATAACGTTTCTACCATTTACCTTTTATCCTCGACTTGTAGTGGATTCAGCGCTTCGCTTCCCACAGTTTCAACAAGATACCTTCGAATTCCACCGATAATGCCACAAAGGATCTTCGCTGGATACATCTCCCCTTTATTATTTGCAACCTCTCGGACAAATTTGCCGAGCCAGTAGTTTAACGAGCAGGCATCCATTCTTTCTAATTCTGAACTCAATGGCTAGACTTTATGCAATTCTTAATAACATTTTAATGCTCCACCCGGATCAAGTGTACAGGAACTTTAACTTTGCGATTAATCTGCCACTCACGAAACATTTTGATCGCCCATCTAGTTTTGTAAGCTGTTGGCTTAGGAATACTCTCTTCTAACAACTTCAATTCCTCTTCTCCACTTTTGGCTTTTCGAAAACTGACGGCCTTCGATGTGCTCCTCGACAGACGCTGCCATCTTCAAACGCGCATGAAAGCGCACTAACACCCAAAATGTAATTAAAAACCAAACCTAAGATTATTCACATTGTCTCAGGAAACACAAAGCCATATCACACTACCCTGTGAAATTGCATTGTGGCATACTTTGAGACTGCTATATCAAAAACTCGTGCTTCGGGTTTCATCAGGGGTTCCAAACACCTCGAAACAATAAAAGCACTCGGCCGAAGCGGCCTCGTGCTTTCATCTGTTTCTCGGTGTTTGGAACCCCTGATGAAACCCTCGCACTCGTTGTTGATATATTACGTCACTTCTGAAGACGTATGTTGAAGCATACGAAACGTCAAGTCATTAATCAAAGTTTTTTACAACATGCGTTGTTTTGTAATGTTTATAACCGCAGTGTGTATTTTATTTTGGTTAAAGTTGAAGTGGTCGAAGAATAAGAGTTTCAATTTAAACCACCCTTCTTTGAGAGTGGAATTATGATCCTTTTAGACCGAACTGTTGGCTTGTCACCAGTAAATGGCATCATATTGTACACTTCCAACAATTGCAAGCTCGTCAACGGCTCTACGTTTCCAAACTACTACAGGCATATTGTCTACTCCTGATGCGTACTAGGCCTCTAATACTACATTTTAGCTCCCCCCGGTACTGATTCTAGGTAGAGTCCTCTCGATAATTCGTCTTACTGGTTAGTTGTCATCAACAGGAGGTTGTCCCAGGAGGTTGCTCTAAATAGAATTGTTTTAACAAATGGCCAAACTTTATAGACTTAAAGTTGCAGCAGAATCACGTTCATGCGCCTTCTGTAACATAAAAGAAGAGTGTCTCGAGAATAAATTACTTCCCTGAACTGAAGTCACAGATGCCTTTTGTAAGGAGATGTTATTATGGCTAGCTATTCATCAAAACGAAGTATTAGGTCTATTAGAGCTTTCGCTCTTAGATGTACTGTTCCCGAAATATGATATTGACAAAGAATTTATGGTGATCAGCCATATACCAGCTTTTTTTTTTTATTGAAGTTCATTAATAAGTACAATACAATATACAATATTAACACACAATGAACAACATTACAGAACTGAAATAAAAGGAACAGACAAAATACAACTTCTATATCAAGCTTGTTTACGGCTAAAGGCTCAGGGATTCACGGACACTTGAAGGCTCTATAGATAATTTGTGTTTCACAAAAGCTTTACTAAAGGCTAAGAAACTATATGGTTCGCTTTCTTTGGCTGCGGTGTAGATATAAAAACGAGCGACAATCAGGCAAAGATTAAACTTATGGAATGATCTACTCTCAGGGAGATATCCGTAAATCTTATCGTTATTGTTCAAGGACACTGAGGGCACCAGCTGTTGTTAGCTCAATTTTTTATTCATTGGAGTATTCAAGGCTAAATTGAATTAAGCCATCCTAAACTTAGAATTTTATTTTGCAAGGAAAAATGAAAAAAGTTTGAAACATTATTAATACGAGTGGAATTCCTTTATTCCTATATATTAATACCGTGAAGTTCCGATAGTAACGAACCCGTCCCCCGAAAGTAGCGGCCCCCGAAAGTAACGTCAAAACTTTGTGGCTGCTAATAAATCCGGAAAGTAGCGAGCCCCCGAAAGTAGGGGGAACCTTATGCCACCATTCGTCCTTAACATCAGTTCACTGATGGCGCGATGTAAGAATTAAACCGGTATAATTTCGTATTAACAACTGGAACGGTTCCTCAAATTAAAATTAAAACTAAAAACTAAAACTAAAACGCAGTGGTGCGTTATGGATTAGAAGCAGTTTACCCTCCTCCTCTGAGTCTGAAATGTTTTTTTTTTTTTAATTTTATGTTGTTTATTTTTCATTTCGGAAAAAAAAGCTCGCACCAGCTTTATTTAACGGTTTTTGTTCCCCGAAAATAACGACCCCACGAAAGTAACGAGCCCCAAAGGCTGCTAATTCCGAAAGTAACGAGCGTCGTTACTGTTGGAACTTTACGGTAGTATAAGAAACTCTTTTTCCTTATTTTCTGTGCCAATATCGATCTTATTACTTAAATAAACCATCTTTTATGATGCCAATAATATTTATTTAGCCACTTAGTTTGTATGGGTACATTGTTTCCTCTCCATAGTAATTTAATAAGTGCAGTGTAAGTAGTAAAATTTCCTGTGTCTGTATTTGTTTTTCTGACATTGTAATAACCTTTTTTGAACTTTCAATTAAAAAATGTCAAACGAAAACCAAGAATGTACTGTAAT
Source organism: Cladopsammia gracilis (assembly GCA_022457155.1). NCBI lineage: Eukaryota > Metazoa > Cnidaria > Anthozoa > Scleractinia > Dendrophylliidae > Cladopsammia > Cladopsammia gracilis. Next base: position 242,892 of record JAJGOT010000737.1, on the reverse strand, counting down.
TTTCACACTCGTTCGTTCGCTCGTTGTCGCTCAGTTTTATCCCAAGCCCGTGTAATAAAAGCCTCAAAATTTAGCTTTGAGAGCAAAGCCGCTGTGTTTTATATTATAAAGGAGGAAAGGCCCGAATGTATGTATTTTGTTGATTGCGCAGTAGCAGAAAAGTGGCAACCGACGGCGTGCTCGTATTCGCCTTTTATCACAAGGTAAGTTATCGTACCTTTAGTATTTAAACATAATCGAACTCACAAGAAAAAACTACTCAATTCAACATTCTGCAATCGAACGTAATCAAGCCACAATACTGAACAACTGATAAAAAAAAAAATGACAAGAACACATCAAGAGATGCAATCGTAACAAATTAGTTTTGATTGTGTTCGACTAGTCATTAAGTCAAAAATTAATTTTTGTTATGATGAATAATGAAAACAACTCAATAGAAACTTATAGTTGCATTATTTTGCTAAATCTTCCAATTCAATCGTCTAGTAGCTATACTAGTTTTTTATTTTAATTTGTAGTCATTGTCGTAGTAAGGTAAACACGTTGTTTGTTTTCAAATAAAGTCATTATTAAAAAGAAAAAAGAACAAACAAAAAAACAATTTATATCTATGAACCGTAATAGCTGTTTTGCCCTGTAGATACTTAGAACAAAACGTTTCTTTTTTCATGCGTGTTTTAATCAATGGTTTCTGACTTTTATTCTTTTCTGAGGGAACTTAAAATTATACTGTTCAATGAGGACTAGTAGCAAACCTTGATTTTGAAGTGGTTTTTTGTTTTTGGCTAACAGCCGATTTTTAATTTTTATGCCGCTCTAGCCTGCCTATTTCTAATTACAAAAACATTCATTAAGATACACGGTCATAAACCCTTGACAATTTTTTTTTTTATTCAACTGATAAACAATCTTCCCAAAACTCGAAAGCACTTGCATTTTCCGCCAATCGAAACTGTATTTCATAAAAAATATACTGTACGATTATTTGACTAACAGTTTTGGTGTACTCCGCTGACGTTGATCGCCTGCAAGCAGTTTTAATGCAATAATGATGGAAGTTTTGAACTATCCCAGCGAACGTTTCCGTAGTACTGAACAGTAGTGATAACGTTTCAGATGTCAGCGCGTAAGTGAGAACTCAAATGATTTTTTCTTATATTTGGGGCTTGAAACTTTAATAATGTGTTTTCCTATTCATTCTGAGTGTACAGTATATATGTTTCATCTATATAGTGGCCACCGTCCAAGTGATCATGTCATCGCTACGTGGATCAATTTCCACTGTATTTAAATTTATGCACTCTGTGTATTTCGCGCCAGAATAATAAATTTATGTGTGCCAAAACTCTTCACAACCACGAGGTATAGTCTCGTTTCTGCAAAGACGTCTATATGGTTTCTATCGCGCAAGTTAGCTGGACAGTTCTTTTTCTTGTCATGGACTAGAGAAGGAAGGATGGACTGATGCTTTTGGTTAGCTTGTCCCGCGCCGAGAGTTTAATAAGTACCCGTTGTAATACGGGATACAAGTTCAGTGTTTCTAGAACAAAATCAATTTAACTCTTTACCTTACCCGACAACCCCACGCGTGCGTTTCTCGAAGCTCCCGAAGACTTTTCGGGCCCGAAAGCAATTTTTTTAAAATGTACGCAGTTTCTAACGAAAGGCGTTAGACTTTTTATCCCACAAATCGGCTAAAGTTGTGTAGTAAACATTCTGCACGTAACACAGCTTTTCGGGTCCGAAATGTTTTGGGGACTTTCGAGAAACGCACGCCAGGTGTCGATCATAGCATTATGACCTTCCTAGATATTTCACCAGGGGAAAATGAAATCCGAGATGAATTTACCTTGGGAAATGCTTGGAGAATTTGCCCGTTGGAATACAGGATACAAGTTCAGTGTTTCTAGAACAAAATCAATTTAACTCTTTACTTTACGCGACAACCCCTGGTGTCAGTTATAGTAGTATGAACTGCCCAGATATTTCACTTGGGGAAAATGAAACCCGAGATGAATTTACCTTGGGAAATGCTTGGTGAATTTACCCAACGTAACTTGGTTTTGCCTAGGTAAAAGTGTGTAGTGTTACCACGGCTATTAGTTCCATTATAAATTAAATGACCATTGACAAGTCTGCTGTTAATTAAACAAGTTTAGTTATCACACATCAACAAAGATAAATATTCCAAATGGCACTCCTGAATTATTTGTATATTGCCAAGGTGGGCTGAGTTCCTTAAAATGTATTTTGTATGATTGTTTTCCAGTCTATTCTCTTTAGGAAGCAAGAAATAAAGTGATGATGATGATGATGAACACTGCCTGGCTCATATTTACGGTAAGCTTCAAGACACTTGTGAGCCTGAAAATCGAAGTCCTTTACTTCATTTGAAACCCTTCTTACAAGTCCTGGTGTTATAATTAAATCTCCGTAGGAGTTGTTTAGGTAGCTTATAACCAACGACGATCAATTTACTTAAAACAAAGAATCAACTCGGTTAATTATAACTGACTGTAGAGTGTTTTCACGTGACTTCACGGCGGCCATATTGGTTGTTCCAAAACAAAGAAATGGCGGCCATATTGGTGTCCCAAACGAATCCTATGGGACTTTTAAGCTGTATTCTTATTCAAACATTTGCTATTGTTTTAGCACTCCAATATGGCCGCCCGTCACGTGAGTGAAAACTATAGCGCCACAGATGGCGTCACCAAGCAACCTCTCACCAAGGCATTCGGCCGTGCCTCATGGTAATTTAATACACATTTAACTACTCCATCTAATTTATTTTCATTTTATTTTAGCTACCTGTTTGTTTTTTATTGACAGACTTGTGCAAGTTTAATAACCATGATCTCTGCATCTGGTAAGTCAAAGCTCAGTCCTAATGGATCAGTACGGCACAGTTGACTCTTTTAAGAGAATGAAAGAAAGGTTCCTATTTTAAGAAAGTTATATAAATTGGCCGTTTTGGCTCCAATTCCCGTAAAACTGGATAACCGAGACATTGAAGAATTATGGAAGTGCACAACAAATGTTAACACCATAAAGTGTAAAATTAGTAAAATATCATTGTTTGTGCAAGTTTTCTCTTCGCGAAGAACACAATGATACAGTAACTTGATTTCTCTGACAAATGATCATTCAAACATTTGAAAATAGAGAGGCATGTTTACATTACTACAAGAAATATTATTACAAGTACAATATAATTTTACTTTAAAGTTTTTATTGAAACTAATATCCGTTTAAGGAGTAAACTGTTATTTGAGAATTTAACCCTATTCAGACTGGGGGGGGGGGGGGGGGCTTTTCGAACCCCCCCTCCGTAAAATTGTGATAACTCTTACACCGAAATAGCTATGAGGCTGAAATTTTCTAACTCTTCCTAGAATTTATCTTGGGACATTTTGGTATCCATAACATGTCAGTGTGATTAACCATGTTGCCATGGCAACCAGTTTTTGACACATAGGTTTTCAAAATATTAAAATATGGTGAATTTTTTATTTTAAGATCTTGTTCTTTGACTTATAGTGCATTTTCTTGTTAGAATAGTTTTTTCTTGGGACTAGTTCTTGAAAGACATCAAAAAATTTTAACATCAAATATTTGGGGGGGAGGGGTAGGCAAATCTTTGCTCTCTTTTACTTATAGAGAAAAATCTTGTACTATTTATTAAATAACGCTTCTAAGTTCATTGTTTGGATAATAGACATTGGTTTGATACGTGTTTTATACAATCTGATCCTTTTCTCTTTTAGATATTTTTTAAATGTTAATTTAAACGAAAAAAAAAAGGAAATCCAAGATGGCGGATCCAAGATGGCGGACAATAATTTCAAAATTATAGTTTTATCGCCTTTTTTTGCTTTTTCTCGCTTTACAAGTGTGTCCTTGTTTGTATTTATTATGTTTTAAAATTAAAGAGATGATTTTACAGTATCTGGATGGAAAAATATCAAAGAAACGTCGGAAAAACAAAAATGACGTCATTGTGACGTCATAATTGGGTGTGGCAGGTCAAAACTAGGTGTGAGGTTTCCTTTTATGGAGATGAACATTGTGTGAAAATTTCATGGTCCTAGCCTTACTGGTTCCAGAGATATGAAGGGGGTCCGAGGAGCCCCTCCCCCCCTCCCCCAGTCACAGATTGCCTAAAAAAGCCCAGTCTGAATAGGGTTAAAAAAGCTTTTCATCTTGTTCTCTTAAAGATGTGTTTTTTAAAGATTCTGCTACCATCATGTCACACTACAATACACCTAGTTTATGCAGTGCGAGGTTATGAAGTTATACATCCACACTGAATTCTTGGACACAAAATTGCCGTTTTTGAGGTCTTAAAATGCGTCCCGAGTAAAACAAAAGTGCACTTGACCAACTATAAACTAACAAGTAGCTTTTCGGGCTCTTCAAACGGGTCTTTGATCCCAGTCCCCACTCAAACCGCTCCCAGTGTAAGTCTCTTTAGCGACACTCAAGATGTGAAGCAGTCTACAATCCGCACTTCACAGTCCACCAGTCCACGATCGACAGACTGTAGCCTACGGTCCACTTTCCACATTTCGTAGTACGCAGTCCACAAGTCAAAGTCAACACTGCACAATCCTGGTCCAACAGTTATTAAAATATACGTTTTACTGGGCCATGAGATTAGCTATAATATCTGTTGGGTCGTTGAAGGTGAAAATTGTATGTTTACCATTCCATTTTTGAGGGAGAGGGCTACACCGCTTTTGCAAAAGAGAATCCGTGCACAATATTTAACCGCGAAAAATAGTCGTGCTGTATAAGACAAACAGACAAAGAATGAATGCCTAACCTGACTGGGGGAACCTGAAGAATACCAAAAACTTTGTTTAAGATTAGGACCGAGCCAAAGTCCAAAGCTCGTCCGGCTTGATCAGTTTCAACATAGTAATTTTGTTACCAAAAAAAAACTTTATTAAGCGCGTAGTGTCCTGTGGGCTATCTGAATAGTATATTAAGAGCATCTCAGTGTCATTTTGCTTCTTGACCTTTACTTTGTTAAAACATCTTCTGAGTTAGTAAATATTTCCATGCATGTTGAAATTTAATGAAGAAAAAACGGATGCATTTTGGCTTGTTAACCTAAACGAGTTTCCAAGCTGCTGCTCCCTGTCGATGGAAAAACTCACGCAAGTTTACTTGGTAGCATTTGAATTGTTCAAGAAAAGTAATTTTTTCGATTTTAATTTGTTCACTTGCTGGACGTTGGAGCCATCCAAAATGTGTTATCATTTCACTTAAGATCGATGTGTACTTAATATCATTAGATAGGTAGATAGATAGAAACTTTATTTATGTGTCAGGAAAAAAAAACTAGCCGAGGGGCAAGCCCTCTACTAATAGGGGATACCTACAGTTTAATATAATAAAATAGATACGATAATTAATTAGATAAAAAACCATACAAAATGTTACAAATAGTTAGCTAAAATACTAAAACTGAGCGCTAAAATGCTAAAATGCTAAGATTATTTCCGATGATACATCAACTATTACACAGAAGACATCCTTTGCATCCATCGTCAATAAGAGATGTCAGATCCTTATTACGCATTCGATTTCTAAAATCACTTAATGATTTACACGTTTTATCATTTTTGTCCAGCTTACTCCATAAAATGGGACCTAAATATCGAAGAGAATGTTTACCAAATGAAACTGTGTAAAACCTGGGTAAAAGAAAATCTGAGTTTCTTAAACTGTAGCAGGAATCACGAGGTTTTAACCTTGTACATTAGGACGCATATGTCTTGAAGACGTCTATTCAACAGTGTTGGCAAGTTAGCCCTACTCAATAACTGATGATAACATTTAATTTAATGTTTGGGTTTTTCTTGCTACAGATGATAACGTGGGTTTGAACAGTTCTGTCATTGTGGGAAAGAATGCAGAGTACTTGGCCATTTTAAAGAACTTGTTAAAACCCGTCGTGCAGAGCGGACATAACTGGAAACTCTGCTGGCGAGCATCACAGGATGGCTGGGCTTCCACCCGATTCCACTCCTTGTGCGACGAAAAAGGTCCAACTGTTACTATCATCAAGGTTGGAAAGTATATCTTTGGAGGATACACCATTGAATCATGGAGTAAGTATCGTCATTGTTTTTACCTCATGTCAGTCAATTATACCAATGCGGCCGTCAATTATGACTTCCTTCCTGGACCGGAGGGATGAATGGTCGGACAGCCAGGGAATTTTGACCACTTTACTTGTCTCAGTTTCGGCATTTGCACATCCACCCTGACACAAAGGTGGGGAATTTGAATATTTCACCATTTAAAAATCCACCATCTTGAAAAGGTTAGGCAAAGTAATATTAATATTGCACCCAGGCAAAACCTAGAAGTTAGCGGAGTCTTCTGTGATAAATTGGCATCAACGGTCTTTTTACTTTACCTCGCTGCCTTTTTACGCATTTACAAGTGATGGATTTTTATTCGCTTTGTCATTGTTGTTTTTGACTTTTCTATTGTACATGCACGTGTTTTTACCTATGATTCTTGATGAACATTCCCTTATCTTAGCTTAGGTGGTTTCCGGCGATATTCCACGCAATTTCAATGTTAAGTCAAATGTTTTGCTTTCCTTGTTTACACAATAGCTTCCAGTTGCGCCTATCGGTACGATTCACAAGCCTTTCTGTTCTCCTTGGTAAATAAGCCAGGATGGGCGCCTGTGAAACTGAACCAGTCAGGACAGTACAGTTATTACAAGTCCTCTTCCGTATACAGCTGCGCATCTTATGGACCTACATTTGGAGGAGGTTATGACATCTTAATTTCCAGCTCCGCGTCACTATCGTTACGTTCCTACTCAAAACTTGGCTTCACTTACAGCCCGCCAAACGGGTACAGCTATGGGAGCAACTTCGCTCGAACATTCATGGCAGGATCGTATTATTTTACACCCAATGAAATAGAAACTTTTTACGACAAAAAAGAAATATCACCAGGTGGGTTATTTAGCGATTATTTTTTCATAATCAGTCTTACCCAGTTTGTCACCATGACAGAAAACAAATAGCAAATCGCTAAAAAATATATATATATTAAACGTTACATAATGAAATGAAATAGCTGTTTTAATGGACGATTAAAGAAATGGTCACTTTGAGTCAAATCCAAATTATGAAGCTATGTTTACGGAATTTACGAATATTTTTTCCGAAGGAAACCCGCGAAGGTTAGGAGTACCCTTGAAGGAGTGCTTACACTCGCCTCGGCTGTAAATAGCAGTGTCGATGATTTTCGATGGGTACCCTTACGCCTGGCTATGCCATGCTGATGAATTCTGACAAGGACAAAGCAGCTATTCATGGCTGCTTCTTACGGGATGATATGGTTGTGCGCATGCGAAAAGTACTGGCCATTCCGCGGACTAGGTGTCATGTGCCTCTTGCAGTCAAAATACGTGAGAGCTACCTCATACACGTTCCATAGTAAGAATTACCACGGATCGACAAAAAATGTAGCAGAGTCCCCAATATTCTCCTATAAGTTAATGATTAATTTACAGGAGATAATAGGGCCACGTATTAGTTAAAAAAGCTCCACGATTTTTTGTATTACTGTAAAATGTGAAAACATTGGCTTTTGTCATATTTTAATCTTTAAAAACGTGTCGAGACCAGTCAGACTGGAGAATATATATGCGGCTTGCGGTTATTTAAGTTCATCTGGTTGTTTCCCTTCCGACACATTTGAAAATTAACTTTATCCCATCAACCCATTTCATCGTTTGCTAACTTACGCCTTTGATGCCTGACCGGGACAAGTTGTTGTACTTGACCATTAAGACCTTGGATGGACGCGTAGGTCAAATGACAAATCCACCGAAGAAGGAACAACAAGTTTGAAACCACAAACCGAAAGAAAGGTGACGCAAAATTTCACGGTGGAGTTTCACGGTGGATTTCACAAAATTTCCGGTGGAGTTGTTATTTGACCCTCTTGCCTAGTGCCTGCCAAGGTCAATGTTCAGGTCAATGTTCAAGGTGCCAAGGTCAAGGTCAATGTTCAGTGTGGAACAGTGTGAAGAGGGAACAACAAGTTTGAAACCACAAACCGAAAGAAAGGTGACGCAAAATTTCACGGTGGAGTTTCACGGTGGATTTCACAAAATTTCCGGTGGAGTTGTTATTTGACCCTCTTGCCTAGTGCCTGTCAAGGTCAATGTTCAGTGTGGTTCAGTGTGTTCTGCCAAGGTCAATGTTCACTCTTGGAACTGACGTTTCTGTTTTCAAAATCAAACGGGATATTCGCCTACTGTAGGCGATAAAATGCCGCCTTGCAGTTGTATACCTTTTTAATGTATTGCTATCCACAGAAATATCATAGAAAACGACGAGATTACAATAGGACATTTTGCCATATCTCTCAACGATGCGCTTTTAATGTTTTCTACTTTGTTAAAGCATCTTCTGGACAGGAAATATTTTCATAACCTACACGACTCTACAGACGATATTGGTATATATTTAACAAATAAATTTTAGTTCGCCATTATATGTCCTCTTATAAATAATGGTCTGACGTCATAGCATGGTCAAAACAGACCAGTGAAGAATTGCGAGCGAAGCGGGCAGAGAAAGTAGCTATCTTTCAAACCAAACTGGCTGTAAAATTCTTCTTGAAGCCAAAACCATTTGTTTCCCACACTCTAGACGCGGGCGGCGTGATCAATTACGTCATATCATGATTTGTACCCCAACAATAGCTGTGAGCAAGAGAACATTATGTTCTCTTGCTCTGAGCCAACGAGCTCGCGAGAAATTTTACAGTTATGGTAAAAAGGTTAATAAAATAATGAAAATGTTTAGAGTATTCTCCACTCACGTGAAGAATATTATTTTACTTGGTAGAATTCGAATTTGAATTTAAGAATTCCGCCCTGCGAAAATTATAACTTCACCGAATGTTCAAGCAAGGTCTTCCCCCTCAAATACCACAGCTTCAAAGAGTGACACCCCAAGTGACGACCAAAGATAGAGCAATTCCGGAAAACAGACAAAAAAGAAAGCGGACTGAAAGCTGACAGACGCTCATTCTGACCTTTGATTGCTCTTTGCACTCCTCGCCTCTTATTAACTACAGAGCCTCCTCTATTGGATGGAAAAAAATATGATCGATGAAAGAACAATAAGAAATGTATAAATAAGATTATTTAAATCTAAGTTTTCGGATCCAACGATTCAAGCTCACATGACAAGACTGCAAGGTGATGTGTCTTAATGAACACATTTTTCAAAATCACAAAAAAGAATCTTCAGTGTCTTGCATCCGACCACATTTAATGGAACAGTTTTCTATAAAAAAAAAAATTAAGAAATAGTGAATTGGAATGTCATCCAAATTACGTGCAGGAGTGTTGTATGCCACATAGCTTTTATAGCCGGGCAATTAAATGAAATGAGTTTTCTAAACGGCGTCGTTTTAATCTTCTTAGGTCGATTTCTTTTGGTTCATCTTTTAATTATTGCTTTTTCTGCTCAGTTGTACAGTTGTACTTGTTCAAGCATAATCTTTTCAAACTTGGAGGACGCTGGAGCCATCCATATTTCAATACAGTCGCAATCAATTTTAATTATTCTTATTTTCTATTTCTGTTGCTTCAGGTAATAAAGTGGGATTCAACAATTCTGTCATTGTGGGAAAGAACCCGGAGTACTTGGCCAATTTTACTAACTTGTTAAAACCCGTCGTGTGGAGCGGACATGACTGGAAACTCTGCTGGCGAGCATCACAGGATGGCTGGGCTTCCACCCGATTCCACTCCTTGTGTGATGGAAAAGGTCCAACTATTTCTATCATCAAGGTTGGAAAGTATATCTTTGGAGGATACACCAAGGAATCATGGAGTAAGTATCGTCACTGTCTTTACCTCAGTTAATTATACCAATGCGCTGGTCATTGATTTCCTTCCTGGGCCGGAGGGATGGATGGTCGGACAGCCGGGGGAATTTTGACTACTTTACTTGCCCAGTTCCAGTATTTGCACACCAACCCTGACACAAAGGTGGGGAATTTGAATATTTCGCCATTTAAAAGTCCACCATCTTGAAAACGTTGACTTGGGCAAAGTAATTATATTAATACACTCTTTCTTTTTTATAAGAATATCGAAGCTGAAATTTGCGAAATTTTACGAATATTTTAAGAATAAACCTGAGGCTGAAATTGTGAAAAGAATATAATTTCGTGCGTTGAAAATCTGTAAATACAATACAATGATATGTTTTTACTTAACTGTATAAAATTATTCCTTTCTCCAAACGGCGAAACTAGCCAACAAACGAAACACTGTTCACTAGCGATAGCCAAATGTTCAATGATGAGCGGTACATGTAATGTATTTATACCCCAATACAGCCTTAAACGGAAATGCCATAAGCTATAATTAAGAATATTGCAAAAACATTTTCATCCTAAAATCGGCAGAAAAATAGAAATATTCAGCCTGGGCCGGAAAAACAATATTCTTATAAAAAAGAAAGAGTGTATGCATGTGTTTTTACCTATGATTCTTGATGAACATTCCCTATCTTAGCTTAGGCAAGGCTTGGTTTCCGGCGATATTCCGCGCAAATTAAATGTTAAGTTAAATGTTTTGCATTCCTTGTTTGCACAATAGCTTCCAGTTGCACCTATCGGTACGATTCACAAGCCTTTCTGTTCTCCTTGGTAAATAAGCCAGGATGGGCGCCTGTGAAACTGAACCAGTCAGGACAATACAGCTATTACAAGTCTTCTTCCGTATACGGCTGCGCATCCTATGGACCTATATTTGGAAGAGGTTATGACCTTTTAATTTTCAGCTACGCGTCATCCTCGTCACGTTCCTACTCAAACCTTGGCTTCACTTACAGCCCGCCAAGAGGGTACAGCTATGGGAGCAACTTCGCTCGCACATTCATGGCAGGATCGTATTCTTTTACACCCGATGAAATAGAAACTTTTTACTACAAAAAAATATTATCACTAGGTGGGTTATTTAACGATTATTTTTTCATAATCAGTCTTACCCAGTCACCATGACAGGAAACAAAGATTTATTATTCGTAAATTTTTAAACTCTTCTTGCATCTTGCTTTTCTAAACTGTTATGTTAACACAGTATTGCTACATAATTCGGATTAGACCCAAGTAACCATTTTAACACAGCTTTTTCATTTCATTATGTAACCTTTAATACATTTTTTAGCGATTTGCTATTTGCTGTTATTCACTACAGAGCCTCCCCTATTATATTGGTTGGAAAAAAGTATGATCGATGAAAGAACAATAATAAACGTATAAATAAGTTTATTTCTATCTACGTTTTCGGATCCAACGATTCATGCTCACATGACAAGACTGCAAGGTCATTTGTCTTAATGAACACATTTTTCAAAATCACATAAAAAGAATCTTCAGTGTCTTGCATCCGATCACGTTCAATGGAACAGTTTTCTATAAAAGAACGAAGGATATTGAATTGGAATGTCATCAAAATTATGCCGGAGTGTTGTATGCCACAGCATCAGTTTTCTAAGCGGCGGCGTTTTTATCTTCTTAGGCTGATTTCTTTTGTTTCATCTTTTAATTGTTGCTTCTTCTGCTCAGTTGTACAGTTGAACTTGTTCAAACATAATCTTTTTGCCGGATTTTTATTATTTTGAAACTTGACGGACGATGCACACATCCATAATAATGTTATCATTTAATTTCGGTCGTAATTAATTTTACTTATTCTTATTATCTATTTTTGTTGCTTCAGGTAATAAAGTGGGATTCAACAATTCTGTCATTTTGGGAAAGAGCCCTGAGTACTTGGCCAATTTTACTAACTTGTTAAAACCCGTCATGCGGAGCGGACATGACTGGAGACTCTGCTGGCGAGCATCACAGGATGGCTGGGCTTCCACCCGATTCCACTCCTTGTGTGATGGAAAAGGTCCAACTATTTCTATCATCAAGGTTGGAAAGTATATCTTTGGAGGATACATAAGTAAATCATGGAGTAAGTATCGTCGTCACTGTCTTTATCTCAGTTAATTATACTATTATGCTCGTCAATAATGACTTCCTTCCCGGGCCGGACTTTACTTGTCCCAGTCCTGAGATTTTGACATCCACACACAGACACATCACAAAGGTGAAAAAATTAAAATATTCCACCATTAAAAACTTCACCATCTTGAAAAGATAGTGAAACCTTAATAGCTTAACTTACACATGCATACACGGGCAATACCTAGATGGTTAATCCTTCTGTATTGAATTGTAAATTTATAATAGGTTCCAGTTGCGGCTATCGGTACGATGCACAAGCCTTTCTTTTCTCCTTGGTAAACAAGCCAGGATGGGTACCTGTGAAACTGGGCAACACAGAGCAACACAGCAATTACAGGTCCAAATCCTTATACAGCTGCTCTAGTAATGGACCTACGTTTGGAGGCGGTTATGACCTTCACATTTCTAGCTATGCGTCATCCTCGTCAAATTCCTACTCAAACCTTGGCTACACTTACAGCCCACCGAGCGGGTACAGATCTGGGAGCACCTTCGCTCGAACATTCCTGGCAGGATCGTATACTTTTACACCCGATGAAATAGAAACATTTTACGACAAAAATGTTTTATCAGAAGGTGAGTTATTAAACGATTATAATTTCGTAATCATGCAACCTTGTCCAACCTTTCAATATGAACGGAAACAAATTATAGAAAATGGTTCAAGAAAACAATATGACATTTCTTTTAAACATTACACGAATTTCACAAGATGGTAGCTTGAATCTTACATAACGCCAAATTAAATAGCCGAATAAAAAATGGTTACTTTGAAAGTTATCTGCATTATGTAGCAATGCTCTGTGCAACATAACAGTTTAGAAAAGGAATTAGGGCACAAGAAGCATTGTAATAAAATAAAAGGAAATATTAGATAGGGGAATGTTGTTCTAGTGACATATAAAGTCACATAATCGGGAGAAAAGAAACGCCAACGATGGCAAAGGGGACAAAGACGACATCACGTGTACATGCATAGCAAAGCAGCAAGGTAAAGGGAAAGAAACGTAGCTAGACAGTACACTGGTCAAAACAATTGAGGATCATCGGGTTAAATGATAATAACTTTTAAACAGTACTTTACTTAAATTCCTTAAAAGACAAGGACATTTCACAGATGGAAAATTCTTAAAATTCATCAGTGTTAACGTTCAGACCAGAAAAAATTGGGAAAACGCTTTCGACCGCATTAGTTTTCGTGCCGATGTCTTAATGTTGTAGTTCAATTTCGTCCTTGGTTCAATTTTTACTTTCTATTGTTCTTTTCTGTGTAAATATATGATAATGAATATAAAACAAAGGAAAATGAAAATTGAACCAAGGGTAAAACTGAACTACAATACGTTTGAGTGTGCTTCGCTACAGAATTTGTTTGAAACCTGCAACGTACGAAAATCGTTCTTCGGCTTTTTAATTTGATAGAACTGACAACTCGCGCTGGCACGAGGGTCTTTGACGAGTCGTTCCAGTTAGTTCGCTAATGAAATGAGCTTTGCTGTTGCTTGCCTTCATCTCCCGATATTTTTTCAAAGGTTTTATCTATTGCCTGTCATAAAGCATTTTTGCGCTTTTTCAGAATTTTTTATCTTATTATTGACTTAAGTTCCAGCAAGCTTACCGCTACACGAGCTTCGTTATCCGTTCAATAATTTTTCCTTCATGATTTCTAGATCTTGTCGTAGAGTTTTCTCTCTGCTGTTTACTATGTTTATGGAACAAATCTATTGCAATTGCGTTTTCGTTTGTTCGTGATAATTGTAATCATCCATTGAGAACCATTGGTGTAATGAATACGTATCTGATATGAACACAAAGGACAAATATATTTTTATATATTTTTCTAAGTCGAAATATTTTGTGAAAAGGTGTATGTTTTTAATTTGTAACATGGTTGATGAAAATTGCAGCATTTTCACTAGTCTTATGTATATACGCTTAGACAAGCTAGGGTCTAATGGTTCTAATCAATCTAAAAATCACACATAGAGAAATAAAGAGCACGCAACATCGTTTTCCATTTCAATAGAGACACTTTGAATCAAAGGAAACTTGGGATGGTAAAGTATCACAGTGTATATGGAAACGTTTTTACCAGTGAGATGCATTCGGCTGGAAACAACAACCTGCAACCTGTAACTTTGCCTCCTTTTTCATGGCCTTATAATGTCAAGACTGGGGTATTTAAAAAAAAAAACCTTCCATGTGCATGTGACATTTTGTTGTCTCTTATTTTGCCGCTTTTCATGGAATTTAGGTAAAGCATTTAAAAGATAATTTATTTCATTCTTTTAAATCCAATCCTCAATTGTTCAGTGTACTAAGATGTATAAAGTGTCCAGGAGTATGGCTTACGTAGTTATTAAAAACAACTGTTTATTTTTTTCCTTTCAGCAACGGTATTACCAACAACTACTGCTCTATCCGGTAATTATTGCCGCCAGTTTGAAATTAAACATTGTGTGAGAGCCTGATGGATATATCTCCAGAATTAAATGTGCTGGGGTGGGTAGGGGGCGGGGGAGGGGGGGGGGGGGGGGGGGGGGGGTTTAGTCATTGAGTTTCTACTTTACCTGGCCCGACCTTTCTTGTAAAGTTTGGGTCGATATTGGTACAAGGTACTCGATATCATCGAAAGGTAGGTTCTTTCGATTGCCTCGATGATCTCAATAGTTCTTCTCAATATAAATACCTGCGCTCTTTACGGCTCCCGTCCTACCACCGAGCGAAGAGACTCTCAGGGCTAAATACTCTAATTGTCTACAATTCTAAGCTCAAAGACGAAAAAACGTCTTTCCCAATTTAATCATTTTGGGGATAACTTTTCTTATTCTACGACAATACAGGAGGGAGACGAGATAGAGACGTGTAATTCGAAAATGTGCGATGTTGATGATTTTTCCAAGCAAGGGCAAACGGGCACATATTAAAGAAATGCCTTATGCCGTTTTAGTTTTCTTTGCCCTAGTAAATATTTTAGAAGCTGATGAAAATATAACAAGAATTTCTATACCTTTGCAGCAATCACTCCAACGACGAGTTCGTCGTATGTGCCATTTACTGTTTCGTATCCAGGTGAGGCTATATGCAACTCCAGCTGTATTGTTACGACTAGTAATTGACCGTACGATGCAGCTTTCAATCTACAGATAAACCTACAAAGCATCAGTGTACTACACAAAATTATCCACAAAATTGATGCCCAGATAAAGGTTTTCAGTCATTGACTCGAGCAAAATGAAAATAAAAGTGCCGTTAAGGCTATCTCCCGTACGTATTTCTAATCATTTTCTCATTACGTCCGAAATGTTGCAGTGTGGCATTTAGGTTAGGGTGTGTGATTTCTTGAGTCGAATTTCTCTTTTGTCAATACTGTTTATGTTGTCCTCTTGTCTTGTTTTTGGGGGAGAAGTTCATTTATAATTTAGATTTAAATTTGAGATTAGGCAATTCCAGCTTTTACGCGACCAGAAATTGATCGTACGACGCAGCTTATAATTTACAGATGAATCTGCAAAGCATCAATGTACTATACTAAACAATGCACACAAATTGATACCCAGGAACAAATCAAATACAGTGAAAAAATACGATTTATTTTATTTTATTTTATTATTATTATTATTATTATTATTTGGGGGGGGGGGGGAACTTCGACTGAGTGGGAAATTCATCTTTCTCTACTTTAAAGTGAGTCAAATCGTTATTTTGAAAATACTGATCTTGCGAGCTAAAATAACACAGAAAAACAAAGGTAAAACGTGGCGGTAGTTCTGAGAGTTTTTATCAGTGTTAAAAAACCCTAAAATCCGTCTTAGAAGAGCTAGTTGTTGTATATCAATACTAGTTTGTTGATAGGAATGATTCTTTTCATTTGATGTCATATGGGACAGTGAACTCATCCTCAATTGTATGCACCTTATTTTTGAACTTCAGATTTAGATAAACTAACTAACAAAGACTCACGCTCATATTCCAAGAGTGGTAGCCTTTCTGCGGAGCATTATACTGGCTTGGTAGCAGGAGTCGTTGTCCTTCTTGTAATAATATTTTTGGTGATATTCTGGCTCCGAAGAAAAGCCCTGAGAAAGAAGCAACTATCTTGTAACTTAAAACCGAAGAGGTAATTTGTCACAAATATCAGTCTTTTTCATTTATGGATATAATTAAAAAGTGGTATGGAAATGTAGATAGACATGCTATGCAAAGATGGGATTAATATTACTATAATTGGGCCGAAAAAATGGACCAAAACTGATTTTCGATAAAATGGACTAGAACATGCCATGTGACGCGCCTCAAAAGATTATAACTCCCTTGGGCAAACAGAACTGTATAACTCCCTTAGGCAAAGCAAACAGTATAACTCCCAAGGGTAACAAAACTATGGAACGCCATATCATTCAAAAGTGGTATGATTTTCCAACTGGTGATCGATAAAACGATCACTATAGTCGAGTTTATCGATTGGTGATTTCTGACCATAATGATCGTCATTCTGGATCACCAATCGCTTTTCTGTCCATAGCGATCGTCATTCTCAATCACCAATCGATAATTTCAACCATACGATCGTCATTCTGGATCACCAATTGCTTTTCTGCCGGACCATAGCGATCGTCACTCTCGATCACCAATCCATAATCTATATCATAGCGATCGCCATTCTGGATCACCAATCGATAAACTCGATCATAGCGATCGTTTTTTCGATCACCAGTCGAAAATCTCAACCATAGTGATCGTAATTCTCAATCACCAATCGATAAACTCAACTATAGGGTTCGTAATTCTCAATCACCAATCGATAATCTCAACCATAGCGATCGTTTTTTCGATCACCAGTTTTAAACTCATACCACTTTTGAATGATATGGCGTCCCATACCAAAACTGTATAACTCCCTTGGGTAACAGAACTGTGTGACTCCCTTAGGCAAAGCAAACAGTATAAATCCCTAGGGTAACAAAACTGTATAACTCCCTTGGGAAAACAAAACTGAAAAACTCTCTTGGGAAAACGAAACAGTGTAACTCCCTAGGGTAACAAAACTCATGTATAACTCCTTTGGGCAAACAGAACTGCATAACTCCCTTGGGCAAAAACTCCCTAGGATAACAAAACTGTATAACTCCCCGGTCTTCTTAGCCACGCAGCCTGCAAACAAGTATATACCAGTTTTTCGGCTGAGAGATGAGGATTGGGGCAAATGGACAAACATAATTATACATATTTCAAAATTTCGTGTTTACGTTCACGATCTTTTTCAGATCCAAGTCCACCATTACTAATCTTCTACGATGGGAAGTTCTACCGGAGCAGGTTGATTTCAAGGAGGAGATTGGTCGTGGTGCATTTGGCAAAGTGTTTAGGGGCATATTTAGAGAGTCACCTGGAATCGAGGTGTTTTACAAATGCAGAACCCAGACTGTCGATTTCAAAGAAGGCCGGACAGTAGCTGTTAAAGTGTTAGAAGGTAATTGCAACCGATGGAATCGAAATGTTCTGTAGTTGTATGTAAATCCAATTTTGTTATTTTATTTTTTACGGTGACCTGCATGATTTAATTCATATATTCATTGCTATCACATTCGTTCCTACTAGTATGGGTGTGTCAGTAGGAACATACATTTGGACCACCCCCAACATATAAGGCGAAGATCACGGGTTCTAAATCCCGTTGAAAGCCTTGATTTTATTTCAGGCTTTATTCGCAATTATATAGCTTTATATCAGTTGTGCTTATCACTGCAATTAAGGATCATTTCTCTATTTCATTCATTTTATCTATGAGAGGATTAATGATTTTGATGTTTCATATAAAAAAGGGTTGACCAAAGAGTACATTTGTCATCGTTGCTAAGTTAGTTCATTGAATTTAAAAATGAAAGATATAGATAGAGTCGTAAACAAGCCACAGGAGGCCCACATGCTAATGGCTTAACCTGGTTTCAGTAGCGTGAAGCAACTGGGAGCATTGCTACTCCCCCTGGAGTGGATGCTAGTCCATGCAGGTTTACCCCCAACACATATGTCGCAAGTGTCGGGGGGAGAGAGGTAATGTGGAGGAATGTGTCTTCTTAAAACAACATGATGACAGAGGTCAGGCCTTGAGCCATCGACCGTCAGGTTTCGTGTCCAACGCGCTAGACCACAGTCACTGTAGATCACATTGTCTAAAAATTAACAAGCGTAATCTCTTCATTAGTATAAATGCAGAAGACACAAGAAGAGGAATGCAACTTGTGCAGTACCAAAAGAAAAAAAAAACCGCTTCACTTTGTATTGAAGTTGATCATTTTCCCGATTGGTCGGAAAACAACATATTTAGCAGTTTCGACATTCAGAAATTTACTTTTAAACTTCAATTGAAGAAAAGCAAACGTTTTAAGAAAGTTATTTCAAATTCAATTTTTTTTTCGTAGAAAGGACAGATGAAGAAGCCAGAGAACAGCTTTTGGGGGAAATTGAGATCATGAAGTCCATTGGCTATCACAAGAATGTTGTGAGCATGCTGGGCTGTTGGGTTAACTCAGATCCCATCTTTCTGCTGCTAGAATATGTTCCGTACGGAGATCTACAGCATTGGCTAAGAAACAAGAGAAAATGGGTACGGTTAATGAAATCATAAATAATTCAATTAAGCATCACAATTTGGTCGGGTTTCTAACGTATATAGGTATAAACGCAATTTAGTTACTCTAAACAGCCTGGGGGGAGGGGGCACAAACCTGAAAGCAAACGCCACCAAATTTCGTGTATTTTCTTAAAATGTATCTGGCAACAATTTCGCATAGCCATTCATTGTTCACGTGACTTGATGTTCCCATAGCAACAAAAATTTGACAGTCATGTTTTTCGAAATTTGGATATTTTTTTTACCTTTTAGTGAAAAAAATTAAATTTATTGTCGTAACTTTTCAATTTTTGCATTGTCTTCTTAATGTTACTGCTTTTTGTAAATCCACATTCCGATTGTTCTGAAGACCACTGTTTACTGCTAGTATCGACCATGCAGTCAGCAACAATGTATATCTGATCAATATAAGATCGTACATTCATTATCAGTTTATCCCTTGTGAGATCTAGAAAAAATTTTCAAATGCCCCACCAGACGTCACGTTGGAATTATATTTTTGATATATTTTTTGGATAAATTTACGCCGTTTTCCATACCATCAGTCATGAACTGAATTTTGCTTTTTGCCATGTGAATTGGTTGGTACATCAATCGATTGTATTTCTTACATGCTAGTACCCCGAAAACTGCTCTTTTAAATAATGTAACGAGCCCAATAAAATAATACCTGCAAAGATTTTACCATCCTTAAAACTTATGATATCTGCATTAACATTCGAAATTACACTGAACAAAATCCAAACGTCTATGCAATTTCTTTTACACAAGTGAACGCTTATCACTGTGGCTGAACGTGATAAATTTGTTGAATTCACCTAACATTTCTACATTTCTAGTTTGCCCGACGTTATAGAAACGTTTCCAGCACCCTTGGCTTATCATGTGTTTCTTTCAATTTTCCTTTTGAAGGGATGCTACAGAAAATTTTACGATGACGAACGCGGCGAATGCTCTGCACTGGATCCTACCAAATTGCAGCTTTGCAGAAAAGATGATTCCAAATTGCCAGAAAACAAAACAGAAGGCAAGAAACCCACACACAAAGGCAGCGGTGCAGACAGGTTTGAAGAAGACAGCGGTGAATGCTCGACTTCGACCGCGATTGAAGTGCAACTTTGCAGTGGCCAAAACCCAAAGGTACCGTCCCTTGAAAAGACCACAGTAAGCAAGGAATCAATCAACAGCGTCGGTAGCGCTAAAGCCAAAGATATCAACGACTTGGCTTGCTCTTACAGCATGGAAGGGCGAGCGTTGAGTCACCATGACAAACTCAATGGACAAAGCAATCTTGTCACTGAAAGTGGTTGCGATGAAGACTGGTCACATGATGAAGAATTCTTGTCGAAAGATATTCTTTGTTTCGCTTGGCAGATAGCGCGAGGAATGGTAAGAAGTCTCCTTTAGTCAGTGTTAATAAACCACATGTTTGTGTGTAGAACGTTCTTACGTAATAGGAGGTGCATGTTTCAGCTTTATTGTGTCAACAAATTAAATTATAGCTCTATTTAGACCGATCTACGAACTACTACTAGTTGCTTATTTACTGGATCCTTCTGTCGTTACAACATATTAAACCAGTGAACAGGCGTAATATATTGAGGTGCTCGACTCCAGTATTTTGAGATTCGTTAACAGACATAATTGATCGTCGAAAGAAACACTTATTATTATTTATTCCAACAATTTACTAACTCTGCCATTTCATTGGCCGACATGTTACTGATTCAGAATTAGGATGTGAGATGTCAGCCCTCATATAATAAGAAGGACCAATCAGGGAGCTGTATATTTAGTGATAAAATGCAACTTTCTTTGGCTATGTACTCTGATAAAGATTATAATATCCACTTATTTTGCATGCAACTAACTATGGATGTTGTACATCCAAAACATGTTTTTAAAGCTTAAAGGGCAACTCTCGTGAAAATCATAATATTATAACTAAAATAGACAGTGCGCAAATTCCATGTACATATGATCAAATGCGCATTACAAACGAGTAAGTATTAAATGTTAAAGCTTTACTGTCACAAGTTAACTAAACTAATTACAGGGGTAACTAACACAAACATTGACATCTATTTGTTATTCTAAACACTACATTTAAAAGCTGGCAACGACTTAAGTTGTCCGCTTTCTTTTGGGAGGAATTTCCGAAGTAATGGTGTAATGTGACTTATCTTTTGTAGCTCATGGCACTTCATAGCGCCCTGATTATGCGTAAAAAGAGAGCTCTGTCAAAGGAAAATAACTTCCTTTGATAAAATTCGCATCGAACGAAAAATGAAAAATGTAAAAATGTATTTTCAAATTCTCTTGATTACATACAGGTAGTACTCACCAAATAAGGCTGCGATATTCCCAGCGAATATTAGCAGTGTTTCCTTTTATCTCAGTTGGCTGTTAAGAAAATTGAATAGCAGGCTAAGGACTGATTGTTTGGCGGATTATTCAGTTAATACTTTTGTTTTTTCATATAATTAGATAGTTGGATTTTTATATTTTAAATTACTTTATTCTAAATTTTTAAATGTCGAGGGCCTCACGTTTATTAGACATGCTATTTTGAGCTTTATACCCTCGTTAAATAAAGATTTTACTTACTAACTTACTTACTTACTTACATATTTGCAGAGTTTTTTGTCGAGTAAAGGATTTGTACATCGCGATTTAGCGGCGCGGAACATACTTCTTGGTGAAGATATGGCGGTGAAAATATCTGATTTTGGTCTGATGCGGCATACTGAACAAGACGTTTACAAAATCAAGAAAGGGAAGAAAATACCATACAAATGGATGGCCCCTGAGGTGATCTACAAAAGCGAATACACCACGAAAAGCGATGTGTGAGTGTTCAATGGCGCATAGTTATAATAGTTTAACAGTTTGGTGTGATTCAGGTATGTAGTTAGATTTTGGGAGAGCAGGTCTTAATTGTCATTTGAAACTGGTGTAGGGTAACTACCTTTTGCTAGGCGGATGCATCATTTGCCTAGGAGTGGAACTAACTAAGGACCAAAGGTCCAGCTGTAAAGTTTGCGAGGCTTCTTGTTTTATTTTGTTTTAAATCTGGAACCTGCCTTGATTACCTTTGCTATATGCGGGTTGTATATTTCTCTAATTTGTTAAATTTAAATTATTGAAATAAATGATGAAATGATGAAATGATGATGATATTCACGTAATTTTGTATGTTATTCAGGTGGTCTTTCGGAGTTCTGCTCTGGGAACTTTGCACAATGGGTAAGAAATAAACAAGAAAAGTGTCAACTATTCTGTTTAGCAGGTGCCTCCTGCATTTACGTATGGAATGATTAGCATGAACTTTTGTGGTAATTGACGAATTGGCAAATATCCGTATTGTAACTTCACGGTGGGGTTATGAGTTTGCTGACACATCCATATTTACCCACCTGCATAATTCTAATTATAGTGCAATGTATTTTAAAAATATCCAGGAGGTAATCCGTATCCTGGAATAAACAACAGAGAGCTGTACAAGGTTCTCAAGACAGGATATCGCATGGAAAAACCTGACACGTGTTCTGACGAACTGTAAGTAAGCATGTAATTATTTAAAATGTTCGGATATAAAAGGAAATTACAGACACCTTCGTTAATTTAGGCCTTTTTCAGTCATGGAACGTTCCTTGTTGGTCACAACAATGGGCGAGAGCAGACGACACAGTACTCCGCAAATCTCACCAAAGTAGAAGTACATGTAGTTATGAAGGGTGAGGTTAGCTGAGTTCTGGCCACATTACCGTAGCTATTCATGTTGTAAGAAATTTGTATTTACGGTCAAGCAATAAATAAGGAATTTCAAACATGAATCCTCTAACATGCATGGCCGTACTATTCCCCTTTTGTTAGATTTCAGCTGGTGTTAGAATGCTGGAAGGACGACCCCAGTGAGCGACCGACATTTGATCAGGCCACAAAAACATTGGAGAAGATGATGATGGTGGGAACTCCTTACATGGATTTTGATTTTCTGGATGAGTCAAAGGCGTATTACAACGAGAATATTTGTGAAGATGAAGCCACAGAGGCCGTCGCCTAGGACGGTCGAAAATCCAAGCAGCTCTACAGTTTATGGAATACTGAAACTTGTCTCCATATGAGTCTTAAAACCATTAAGAACTATATAGTTAGAGCATGAGCTACATGGAAAACATGGAGTTCAAGTACTCAACGAAAGTTTTTCAAGCAAACAGCTAAAATATGTCGACACTTCCATCAAATTGTCACCTTTCTGACAGTTCTGTTGTCCAATGTCTTGCATGATAGGGACAATAAAACGACACAGGATAACAGAACTGAAGGTAAGATAAGTGTCGACATATCTCAGCTGTTGGCTTAGAACAACTTTCGTCATGTACTGGATCGCTATGTTTCCTATACCTCATGGTTCAGAGTTCGTAAAAAAGTAAAAAAAAAACGTTATCACTAGCTTAATGTAATGGCGACGCTATATTTAGTCTCAAGAACAAACAGTAAGTCATAACCAACTGTTTACGATATTTTAACCCTTTACGCTCCAAATATCAACATACAAATTCTCCTCACAACATTTTTGGTGATTATATCCTTTATTCCCATGACCTGTATGTTTGATCGTATACCAAAATTACAAAGAGAAATAAGATGTTGATCACCAACTCATTTTTATAGCCTCAGGACTAAAGCCGTATATTATAAACTCTACTCATTAAAAATAGACAATATTTATATTTTAATAGATTGGTAAGTGATAATGTCAAAGTGATTAAAGTTGGTATTAAGGACGTACACTAATAAAAGCGTAAAAATCATATTATTTATATTGTATACTAGTGTATCAAAAATATAGTAATTGCTGCGGTGAAATTTGTTGTAATAATGCTGTTTTATCGTCTCACTGGTATTAAAATGTAAACGGGATGAATCGACGAAAACTCCATCTGATATTAAGACTAATTTGGTTTTGTAATTCACGTATCAAGTTCTTGCAATGTCTGTACAATATTGTTGAGCTAAGGACGCGTTTACCATGAGGTAGGTGTGAAAATTTAGGTTAATTATTGGCAGTGAGTATGTTGCGTTACTAGCTAGCCGTATCGTGTTCGCGTTTTCACGCGCTCACAGCTGAGGTTTCGCGTCCCCGCGCGCTCAGCTCAGTTAGTCTCATCGACCGCTGTCGGAGTGATTTCAAAATAAATTTGTCTTTTATTCCGTACAATCTTCGAAAATCTTTGCTATCCAACGGTCCTATCGCCATGCCTCCAGCTCTCGCTCAACTCGCTGTAGTCTTCGACACTTGAGTTCCGATTTCGACTGGGGCATGTTGGACCAAAATGTCCAAAATATTACAAATCTTGCAGCCAACAGCTTGAAGTACCATGAAAAGCTAGTCTTAAGCTTATGAAAGCGAGGCTATTGTTCGTGGTGCAGTGCATTCTGGCCCAAAATGTATTCGTGGCGCAGCGAATTCTGGAAAAAAGCGATCAATTCGAGATTTTTCGTAGGTTATATTTTTTCTTATATATTTCTCTTAAATCCTGATTATGTTGCTGCTCACTCGCTGCGCTCGTTCCGCAGCAATTATTAGACGCCATTAAAGAGAAAGATGGTTTTCTTTCATCTTCAGAAGTCGCAATAAGTAATATTGCAATTGTTTTGATGGCAATTATATGAATTAAAATAAAGGAAAAAGATAACTTATTTAAAGCAATCAAAGGTTATGTAGAAGCTGGAAAAATGAAAAAAAAAA
Source organism: Cladopsammia gracilis (assembly GCA_022457155.1). Lineage (NCBI taxonomy): Eukaryota > Metazoa > Cnidaria > Anthozoa > Scleractinia > Dendrophylliidae > Cladopsammia > Cladopsammia gracilis. The sequence goes on along the minus strand of JAJGOT010000737.1, from coordinate 218,416 downwards.
AAAAAAGAAGGTTCGACTCAGTTAAGACCTAGTTATAAGACCTAGTTGTCTGTTTTTGTTCATAAATATAACAGTTTTCAATGTCAGCTTTGAACTTGAGTGTAGATGTAATGCTTTATCCTATCTACGCCGGCTCGTTAAAAACATTGTAAATGAAAATTAAATGTTAAAATGATAGTTTACTCCCTAATATCTTTGAATGTTTCTGTAACCCACCCCCTCGAACAGTCCGTTACTTTAGTCTCTTCAGTTTTCCAAACTCCAATTCATCATGAATGGACAACACAGGAAACTGAACAACAAATTCTCCTAATACAGTTTTATGATCTGAAATATCCCCATATTAGTTTGCTTTCAAAAGAAAACGCGTTAAGTTATCACATGTGCCAATTTTTTCTCGCAAGCCAGATCAGCTAGCGAATGTCAAGATTATTATCGAAAAAAATGACAACGGAACCAACCTTCAGTTATCTCGTTAACGCGCAAGCGTAAACGAGATATAGAATACGGGTACAGATATACAAATTAGTCACTCAGTCGTAAACTTTTTTTTTCCGGGGGGATACTCCTTTATATTAGCAAAAAAACGGCACCAAAAGATATGGTCTGAAATAGGATAAGAGTTTCAAGAAGCGCGCCGCACACCCGCACCCAAATTTTCGGGGAGTTCCCTCCGGGCTATTGTTAAACTCCCCACGGCATTGTCTCGTTTCAGACTACTATGGTTATTTATGTCGTGCTAAGATGTTTTCTTATTTGTAAACTGAATACAATTATTTTTAAAATGCAAATGGCATTAAAATGGCAAGTTAACATTTATTAGTTAATAAGTTTTTTTTTCGCTCTCTGTTTTAGGCTTATTCGTTTGCTCGCAAAGGCATGAAGCGCCGAAAGCGTAGATTCTCGCCCGTGTCTGCTAGCGAATTTAATATGTGATGTTTCGCTTCAGACAATGGCGTATTTATGTCACGTTAAGATGTTTTGAATACGCTAGAAATAGTTGTTGTAAAGTCGCGACTCGATGCGATAAGTAATAGCACAGCTCTGCGGGCCGAAGGCCCGCGCGGAGCCCCATACTCATAGAACCTATGCCCGTCATTTTTCATGGTCATGGCCTGAGCGGAATGTTTCGCGGGCGCGCGCGTGCCGCCGCCGTGCGCCCGTGTACGTGTTGGACAGGGTTAGTTCGCGGGCGCGTATTACGTCGCAAAACATGCCCGTATGACGCCACACAACATCCGAGATGTTTGTTTTCATTACGGATTTCCGACCAAAGAGGCGGAGATTTACAGAATTTCCAAGCAAGCGAGGGACTTAAAGGTAAAACAGATTACATTTTTCGATGGGAATTTATGTTGATATCAACCTGTGATTGACTTTTTCTTTGTCCTCTCGCTAGTTTTGGAGAATTGTTTCTAAACGTGCTTAAATTCAGTCGTTTTGATTTCTTTCATCGAAGACAGCTCGGCCTTGATGAGCTATAAATGGTTCGCGTTTTGCTTTTAAACATAAACTTATGGAGATTTGAATAAAATTTTTCGAAAGAAGGTTGTGTTGTCCATTTTTATGTGTTTGTTCATTCATTACATAGGTGGAAAAGCGATTTTATGTAAACAAAACAAGACTTGGATTTTATAGTTCTAAACGATCACTCGCGTGGCCTTATGCAAATATGTTTGTGTATTTTCTGCAATTTTGATTTTCAAATCAGTTTCTCGGACAATTTTTGACAAGCAACAGATGTATTTTGTTTGGAAATTAGTCTTACTAGTATCTAGACGGAGAAAAAGTTATTTTTGTGAACTTTTGTGCGGTCTAAATGTACTGTGCAGACGGTCGCGTAAGTCTGTTTTTGAGAATTGCTAAAATTGAAAAATAGCCCGGTCTTCAATCTTAATTCTTGTGTTTCCGACCTTTCACCTCAGTAAAGTTTATTATCGGCTTTCTGTTCAGAGAGCGACGCTGTTATAGTCTCAGCCTATCTATATATATTATATGAAACATGAGACACAGTGTTTCATCAGATTTCCAAACACCGCGAAGTGGGTTGAAAAACGAGGCGCAGCCGAGTTTTTTTTTTTTTTTTACCCACTTCAAGGTGTTTGGAAATCTGATGAAATACTGCGAAATACTGTGTCGAATGTTTGATATCACTTCTCAAACAAAATGATTTTAGAAGGAGAAATTAAGGATGCAAAAATGAGGAGTGTTTCAACTGATTTCCAAACACTCATTAAACTTTAATTTCCTTTGTATTTTCGTCATGAATTATTAATGAGTTTGAGAATTGTAAAGAACATAGCGATTTTATAGGAGTGTTTCAACTGATTTCCAAACACTCATTAAACTTTAATTTCCTTTGTATTTTCGTCATGAATTATTAATGAGTTTGAGAATTGTGAAGAACATAGCGATTTTATAGTATTTATTATATTCGTAGTTACAACAACAACAACAATAACTTTATTTATTCACGGAGTCCATATCACTAAAAAGTGGTCTTCTAAAGAGCCGTGCACATTAAACCTAGTAGAAAAAGTTAAGACTTAAAAATTACAAAATTCCTATAATAAATGCTAAACTAAGTTAAGAAAATACTAATATACAATAGCGGAATAAAAACTATTTAAAGTAGTGGCCTGCTTAGCCTCCGCTGACAGACTGTTCCATGTTACTGCGCCCCTATAACGAAAACTTTTCTTAAGGGCCTCAGTGTTCGGTCGCGGAATAAACAGGTTATGTTGCGCACCTCGAAGATTATGTCTGTGAATGGTATTAACGCTGGTGAATTTATCAGACAGATATTCAGGTACAAGGTGATTTACAGTTTTAAACATTAAAGATTTCAGTTGTTTTACACGTCTGTCAGCGAGGCTATCCCATTTAAGGGCATGGAGAATCGGGGCAGATCTGGCATCCCAACTAGACCCTGTTATTATGCGTGCAGCCCTGTTTTGTAGTTTCTCTAGTTTTTGGCTGAGGCCATCACCGATACTGCCCCAGACAGCGCTGCAATAATCGAGATGCGGGAGAACCAATGACTTGTAAATTGTGACAAGGGTACTCTGGGGACATATATGTCTTAGCCTCCTCAGGGCAGCAAGTGCTTTAGCAACTTTACCGACAACTTCGAAGATGTGAGCCTCCCACGAGAGTGTTTCATCAACCTGAACGCCTAGGCATTTGTAACTATTAACTCTTTCAATTGAATGCCCATCAAGGCATATGTATGGCTCACTAGGGAGCAAAGAGATTTTCTGCCTCGTGCCTGTAAACAAACATTTAGTCTTGAGGACATTAAGACTTAGACGGTTAGAATCGAGCCATTGTTTCAGATTTCCTAAATCGTGAGTCAGGGATGAAAACAACTCTTCAGGGTCTTTGGAGGCAAACGTGAGATTTGTGTCATCGGCATACATTCTCACATCTGATAGAAGGTTACAGTTAGGGAGATCATTAATGTACAGTAGGAATAGTAGGGGGCCGAGGATTGAACCTTAAGGCACCCCACAACTTATGAAGCTAGTTTCAGAATTTACGTTATTTATAACTGTAACCTGAGTTCTATCAGAGAGGTAATCTCGGAAAAGATTTAGGCTTGCACCTTTAAACCCATACAGCTCCAATTTTGACAGAAGGATCCCATGGTCAATGGTATCAAATGCCTTTTTTAAGTCAATAAACAGAATGGCATTCGTCAAACCATCGTCGATGTTAAGATACCAATTGTCTGTAATATCAATAAGAGCTGTAAGAGTAGAGTGCATAGGTTTAAAACCAGACTAATATTTCGAAAGTAGCTTATTGTCATTTAAATATGTATAAATATGTTAGTACAAGTCTTTCCGGCTTTGAGCGTATATTTCTTTCCGAAGAAAATTACGGTTTGATTATGCAAGAGTATGGAAGAGCTGGAAGTCATGATTTTGCTCACTGTAAACTTAATACGGTTAATTGTTGGTTATTTGTTTTTTAAGTATCGAGAACATTATAGTATTTATTGTATTCTTAGTCAGTACAAGTCTTTCCGGCTCTTACCTTGTTTCGTATTATCGAGATGGCTCTCAGAGCCCTTTGATTTAAGTATCTGTTATTAAGAAATAAATACACCATTGTTGTCGGTCATAAGGCTCATCCATCTGCTCTAAAACCTCCAAGAATCACCCGTCATGGAGTCCGAGGCCTGGAGGGCAATCCTCAAATCTTGATTTTGCGAGACTTGTATTCGTTGAGATTTGTTTTAGTAAGGTTACTGTTCGTGACTTTAGAAAAATTTCATACCTCAAAATCCATTCATTAGGGTTTTAAAAGGTTTAGACTTGAAAATCTCTCCTTCGCATAAGTTTGAAATATAGCTCGATGCTTTAACTGCTTTGTTCACGCGATTGCCAAAGAAAACCAGTTAGCTGGACAACTTTCGTGTTTTGCCCAATCAGTGAACTCGTAAAGTAAAGCGCGGGAAAACTCAGACCGCAGAAATCACGTACTTCTGTCAGACAATCATCATTTGTAAACACCGCGGACCTCACTCAGAGTCGCATTTTATTTTTTTGTTCATTTCGCCAGTTGAATAACGGATCCCTTAAGGCCCGTTTACACATGCGATTTTTGATACGATTTTTGTCGCGCTCTCCAGTGCAACTTTTGTCACAAGTGTAAACAAGCGGCGATTTCCTGTGCAATTCGGGTGCGACATTTGCTTTGATTTGCTGTGATTTTCCAAAAATCGCCGCCAAGTTGCATCAGGTTTCAAACATGTTCGAAAACTCTGCGACATCGCGCGACAAATCGCCTCCAAATCGCACTGAAATCGCCACTCGTTTACACATGCGATTTGAAGATGCAACTTGCGCGCGACAAAAATTTCATCGACGTGTGCGACAAAAATTGCACAAAAAATCGCCTGTGTAAACGGGCCTTTACTAATCTCTTATTAGTCTCTAGTATTTTAAGTCGCCCTTCGAGCTTTTTCATCAATTTTTATGTCAGTCTTAAAAGACCAAAATATTTAAAGGTTCAAAAGTGTTAATGTTCGAAGTGTTGCCAGAATTTAGTCTTTAGAAAGTGCGGAAAGGTCGTCTTTGCTTGTTTCAGGTCTTGCTCCATTGACCTTAAGCGAATTTTATCTCTTTCGGGATGCCTGTTAATAAATGGATTTCACCATTGTTGCAGTTTTCATAGTTACAGCTTTCACTATTACAGCTTTCATTGTTAAACTTTTACTGTTATGTGGATTTCGGTTTTAGCAAAGTGTCGCTGTGCGGACACGCTTCACTCATAAACAATTTTCTTTTTTAGCCAAGAAAAGCATTCTGTTTCTAAAATATTGGTACTTTAATTTTAGTTGAAGTAATAGAGATCCAATCAGACCAAAATATATATATCCACACCGGAATAGATTCGTGATCCCATGTAATAAAATCCCCTCCCCAATTCTACTTGTTATTTTATAATATATGTTGTAGTTCAAATTTATCCTTGGTTCAAATTTTATTTTCCTTTGTTTTTGGCTATGGTAATGTATGATAAAGAGTTTTAAACAAAAGAAAATAAAATTTGAACCAAGGATAAATTTGAACTACAACATATACATTAGGGGAATTTGGGCCATGCATCGACGATCGGGGAGTCAAGTGAGGCGATCCTGATTGCAGAAAATGTGATAAAAATGCGTGTCGGACTTAGCTACTGTAAGGCCGATGTAAATCTTCGTTTCCGGCGAGGTTGGTTCAGTGGCCAAGTGCATGGTTAAGCCGCATCCGACCGGCAATCTGGAGACAAAGGTTTGATTCCTCACTGGACCATATTTTCATTCATTTACTTAGTTGTGTTGATTTCTGTTCCCAGTTTAACTGTTTATATATTTGTTTCTCAGAAATCCCTGGTGAATCGCCGTCCAAACGCGGATACATGTACAAAATGTAGGTTGGTCATATCCTTAGTAAATGAAGCAATCAGTTGCTCATATAATCCCCTCCCAATTCCACTTGTTTTTTTGTAATAATATATATTATTTAATATATTTATATTATTGCCACCTGAACAAATCAGTTCAGCCTTATCGGCAAGGCGGTGCAAAGAAAATAATGAATTCAAAGGCATATCGCACTAAAAACTGTAGATGGCCGTGCACTCGCTACACAAAAATACAGTTCTTCGCGGGAAGCTTATAATGTATGCAAATTTGAATTTCCTCCAGGCCAATTTACAGCGATATTGATTGACAACTTAAAATAACAAACAGCAAATACGAAGTTCTTGTTACCGGGCCACTGTAGGTGATGTACAGTGGGCGGAATGGATCTGTTATAAAACATGTGTACAGGCGTTCCCGCCTCACTCTGTTTCGCGTCTATCCCCCTCAAGTCCGGACAGGCTTTTTGCCGCTATGAGTTAAACACAACAAGCGGCTGTCTCTCGTGTTCACCCTATGCAAGATAAAACACTCATACATTTAACTGTTTAACGTCTCGCCCAATTGTCGCAGTGAGATCGTTTCTCTTTTCATCTGACTGTTGCTTACTGCTGTTATCGGTGATACTTAAAACACTCGTTTAACATAAACATCTCTCCAAACTGTCGCATTCGGATATTATCTAATTGGTCATTATATGGACTCTCATTTCCCTTTTCATCTGGCGGTTGCTTATTGTTTTTATCGGTGATAGTTAAAACGGCCTTTACACAACGTTTAACTTTCCCTTTAATTATTGATTGAAGAATATTCTGTCTTCTGCTCTAAGGTTATCCAAAAGTCTATAAACATTTTTCAAGTCCGGACAGGCTTTTTGCCACTATGAGTTAAACACAACAAGCGGCTGTCTCTCGTGTTCACCCTATGCAAGATAAAACACTCATGCATTTAACTGTTTAACGTCTCGCCCAATTGTCGCAGTGAGATCGTTTCTCTTTTCATCTGACTGTTGCTTACTGCTGTTATCGGTGATACTTAAAACACTCGTTTAACATAAACATCCCTCCAAACTGTCGTATTCGGATATTATCTAATTGGTCATTATATGGACTCTCATTTCCCTTTTCATCTGGCGGTTGCTTATTGTTTTTATCGAAGATACTTAAAACGGCCTTTACACAACGTTTAACTTTCCCTTTAATTATTGATTGAAGAATATTCTGTCTTCTGCTCTAAGATTATCCAAAAGTCTATAAACATTTTTCAAGTCCGGACAGGCTTTTTGCCACTATGAGTTAAACACAACAAGCGGCTGTCTCTCGTGTTCACCCTATGCAAGATAAAACACTCATGCATTTAACTGTTTAACGTCTCGCCCAATTGTCGCAGTGAGATCGTTTCTCTTTTCATCTGACTGTTGCTTACTGCTGTTATCGGTGATACTTAAAACACTCGTTTAACACAAACATCTCTCCAAACTGTCGCATTCGGATATTATCTAATTGGTCATTATATAGACTCTCATTTCCCTTTTCATCTGGCGGTTGCTTATTGTTTTTATCGGTGATACTTAAAACGGCCTTTACACAACGTTTAACTTTCCCTTTAATTATTGATTGAAGAATATTCTGTCTTCTGCTCTAAGATTATCCAAAAGTCTATAAACGTTTTTTTTTTTAGCTTAACATGACGTTCAAAAAGTTATTGTCGTCTTTTAATTTTTCTCGATATCAAACAAAACGTTTTCTCTTGAACTTTCAGTGATATTTGGAAACCAGATGGATGATGGATGTCGTCATTCACTTAATTAAAAGACCTGATGGCCGAAGAAAAACCATTGGCTGGCATTGAAATTAATAAGTTCAATTATAACATAATAGAAGTAAAGCGCGCGCTCTGATTGGTCAATAACTTATTTACTATTTGTCCATGGATGAACGCTGACGAGAGCTACCATTCTGCATGTGATAATTGACATTAACAAGTTTGATGCTGTTGGTACATGTACCTTGTATTACTGTTGTCTTCAGTGATACCCGCAATATAATTCGCACAAGGTTAGTTGCCTTTTTGTGTTTCAGAAAACTCTTGGATTAGTTTTTGTTTTTTTTCTATATAGCAGTGATATATAGATTTTGTTGTAGTAATTGTTTTTACCATGTATATCAGTTTAAAAATATATTTTTTACTGACACATCAATGCAACTCGGTGACATTACACCGGAGCCATTTCTTTTCTTTTACTACCAATATCTATTAACCACACTAAACATCTTCATTACAACGAAAAGTTGCATGTAAAGCATCAAACCATTTTCAATGTGTTTCATCTACGTTTGTGATGTTTGCAGCTTAATTATCTAACCAATGGTAATACATTTAGCTTTGTTATAGTTTAAGCAAGTGGCTATGGAATTACGGCCACAATGACATGGCAAAACATACAAGTTTTCTCCCATTTTGGTTCTTCCATACAGCGTACAAAGTCTAAAATAAAACAGAACAAACGAATTTTATTGAAGTGCATAATTAAGCATGTGAAATATATATATTTTTTACGAATTAGAAGTTGATTCTTTTCAGTCTAACGGACTTTATAATTTAATTGGCATCTATGTCTTGCTTAAACTTGACTGTTCCGTTGTTATATTAATTATTCTTTCAACGCATCCACTAATTATTAGTTAGTAATTAATATTTCACACGTCTACAGAACGCTTGCGCTAATTGTTATTTAATGCACCTACAGAATCTGTTAAAATCTCCATGGATCTTAACTGGGTTCGCAACTATAACAAATTGTGTTTGCATATGACATGTTTTCAACCTTCGATTCTCTTTTCTAATGACAGACAGAAAGGAAAAAATACGACAAAAACGTTTGACACTTCATGCCTTATTTTATCTAAACAAGAAATTCAATTAAATAATATAATTTAAATATTGTCAAGTAGAGTAAGTCTAATTAGCAAAATTTTGAGTATGATTATACATAGATATTGAAAATGAAAAACCATAATGTCTTTGTTTATTTTCATTTTTGCGGTTTTTTTTTCTGTGCTTAAGTACATGAACTAGTTAAAGTCGTAAACATACAACTCGGTAAAGGGCTTTAATACCGATACAGCTATTTCAATAAATGTCTGAAGAATTGTGCATTGGTACATTCTAAGACCGCAAGGCATTGTGAGTTCACATGCAGAATATATTTCAAAATACTCTTCACAGGACAATATGCCGGCTCCATACATCGATGATTTTTTTTTTTTTAGATTTAAAACTTTATTGAAAACATTCAAAACTTATAACAAAAGTTACATCATCACACTACTCTAACTTACCCGTTACAAACCTACAAGTATAGTTTACAAACGGTGTACAATACAACATGATACACGTTCGTTATTAACAAAAACATAAGGCCTATAGAAAAACAAGGAAGAAAAAGGAGAACAATACTGCTTTACAAAATAGAAGAGGAGCGTAATAGTTTGTGTTCAGATGTCAATGTGTCAGATTTCCCACTTTGTATTTAAGATTAAGTTTTGCTAAAATCAGTCAGACAAAGCAAACTATTATTTAGCTTACTTGCATATATATAGTATTTCATGAAGAGGAGGGTGTAATTGAATTTTCTCTCTAGCACCGGGTTGCTTTGGTATTTACAGGATGAAAAAAGCGTTTCCTTCGAATCCGGTTGGAAGCTGGAGCCATTTTGAACATTAAACCAATCAATGACATTATGAACGAAGGTTCGAGTAAATGTGCAACTAACGAAGGTGTGATCTATAGAATCTGGTTCGCCGCAATATATGCAATCACTGTCTGTGTGGATCCCATATCTAAAGAGTTCTTTCTTCGTGACGACAATCATATGAATGAATTTGAACTGAAATTCTTTTAACTTATTTTCCTTGCATAGTCTTGAGGTTATGTTAAAAAATTTCTTTCCAGTCTTCTGTATCCATTGATAGGTCAGTGCTCCATCTTTTAGGGCCAGTAGGGGGTGATTGATGTTTCTTGGCAAGAAATAAACGGTAATAGTCCCTTGCTTTAAACTTTTCTAGATCAATTTGGGTGTTTCCGTTCAGTAATAACGATGTACAATTTTCTCTTTAGTTTATCATCGGATTTTGTCTTAGAGTTCGCGCTTTATCTTTCAAAGAACCAGGGATTGCGCTCAAGATCTGATAAAACTGGAGAAAATTTGTTTTGCAATGAAATTTTGACTGAAATTCGTTGAAGGTTAGATATTGACCGTTTTCATTCAAGAGCTCTTGGATCGTATAGATACCTTTATTAAACCATTCCCTAAGAAAAATAGGCTTTCCATCTACTAAAATATCTTTATTGTTGAAAAGGATAATGTCATTTCCTTGATCGTAGTTATACAAAGTTTATACATCGATGATCATATGCTGTGTTTACGCTTTAAAAGGGCGAAACATGTTTGTCTCACTTAGAAAAGTGTTCACATCAGGCGGCACATTGCGCGAATAATGATCAAAACATGTTTTGATTTCATTCAACATGATAAAAAATAGGCGCTGCGTGTAGCAGCGGCTTTGTGATCGTGATCCGCCTACCATTCATACATCACTGAGCTTTCAAATTAGACGGCTTTTGCAATAACACCAGCTTTTTTGTTTAAACTAGCTTGGAAATCAATTTTGATTAAGTTTTACTTTCTCTTAGCTAATAAAATTGTCGATCTTTTGGCTCCGTTTGTTTGAAATGCAGTCAGAATCCAAAATAATTTTAACGGCTTTTCTTTGATTAACATCCACTAAAACAATCGGTTATCCGCCCTTTTTTGAAGGCGGTGGGTCGCGTATTTATTGGTAACTGCTTTAAACACATAGAGGGTTTCACTGAGAATGAAACAAGAGAAACACTGTGTTCAGTGAAAATGTTTCAGAAGACCATCCTTGTGTCATTACAATTGTACATGTAAATATCACAACTGCATGATCTTTTTCATTTTGCTGTTTTTTGTTTGGTTAAATATTAAATAAATTGCAATAGACCCACAGTTTAGGACTTTCTTTGAACCTGCAATCAAAAAGCAGGTTGTCTTTAGTTCTGCTGTCAGTCTATTTTCTTCATGATCTTTATTCAGACTTTGTACATGTAAATCTAGAATTTGGGTTGAAATATTCATGTACAGTGTAATCTGGTTCTTGAATGCTGCTAATATGCCTGCAAAAATATCTGTGGTAGCTTGGCCCTAAGTGTGTCACAGGTATTATCTGTGTACCACTGTCATGGCTAGGGTGGGCAAAATACCATTAAAACCCTAATGAATTGTGGGATACATGAAGCAGTTACGTGACAAATTTGTACCGCAGTTCTGCTGCCAGCGAGTTCTGATAACATAATTTGGTTGCAAACTACCCGGAAGGACCACCAGTTGAATCTAACTTAAATTTGGGATAGCTTTTGATGGTGGCAGCAGATATTCCCAAACAATTAATACTCCCAAAAATACACCTGGTACAATGTACAATTTCACTGCCATGTTAGCAGAATATCAGAAACAGGTTCTTCTTTCAATATGCTAAACCAGGGCTACCAACGCTAACATTGAACCGGGCTTTTCAGAGCTGATTTTCTACAAAACCGGGCTTATCAGAAATACCCGCGTTAATCAGGCTTTTTACACATTAAATTCAAATTGTTTTAAAATGCCAACCAAACTTTCAGAGCCTGGTTTTCCTGGTTTTACCCTCGGACGTAGATAGGGGGTAGGTGCCACTCCCACCCCTCTCCCTTAATGTTTGTCTCCGTTTATTATTTGGCTAGCATTTATGTTAGCATATGCCGTCTTCAGCAGCTATTCGTTTATACTTGGAACATATTTAATTTTAGCAAAGTTTGGGGGGAATCGGTTGCTATGGTAACAAGATATGATGTCGTAGCATGAGGTCAAGCCAGTTTTAAATACAAATGCGTGTTTTTACCATTTTTGTTAAAAAAAAAACAAAAAAAAATTGACACCAAAAGCAAAAAACAAAAGTTTATGCCATATTTTACAACTCTAGCAAAATAATATATTAATTTTTCGATTTCCGCATTTTTTCGATAAATTTGATTTTGAGTAAAATCGAAAATTGTAGTCATTTTGGCCGCCACTTTGGATGACGTCACAGATCCCATCCGATAAGATACTTCCCTGGACAGACACTTCCCCTTCCGTTTTCTAAGCCCGAGGGTTATAATGACCATTGACGGGTCTGCTGTCAATTAAATAAGTTTTACTAGCATGTATAAAGAAACATAAATACTCCAAATGGGATTATTGGTAAACTATTGCCAAGGTGGCCTGAGGCCTTTAAAATGTATTTTATATGATTTTTTACCAGTTTGTACTGTACATGTCTGTCACCGATGATGATGAACACTCTCTGGCTCATATTTACGGTAAGTATCGTGACAATAACGACCTTATCCTACAGATAACTTAATTTGAAACCGCGGGTTTGAAACACTTGTTACAAACCTTGACATTATAAATCACCGTAAGAGGTTTATAGGTAGCTTATTATAACCAGCAAAGCCTATTTGTATTTCTTTTTGCAATACTTGTATGAACATTTCAAAACTTCACATTACAATGAAATCAACACAAAAAAGACGACAACTACACGATTTGAACTCGAAACCTCGAGGTTTATGGCTTTCATTTTCGTCGGTATCTCAACCAACGTCAAGCTGACTGCGAGAAATATACCTTTAGCCACTTTCATATGTTGCGTATCTATCCTAAGTGTAATAAGTGTGAGCGAACTTGTAATATTTTAATAATGATGTTATAAAAGTATACGGTTTGGTCACTTCAACCACTATTTCTGTAGGCTCGCCTGTGGTGTAGTGGTTATCACGTCTGCTTTGGAGACCGAGGTTCAATTATACTCGTCGGTGAACCATATTTTTTATAGTATGTTACATCGTACTTTTATACTTTTATTATGATCACCCTCTGGCTAAAATTTACACATTATTTAAAACTCACTCCACTGAATTTATTTTAATTTTTTCTCATCCATCTGCTTTTTTTTATTGACAGATATGTGCAAGCTTAGTAACCATGGTCTCTGCATGCGGTAAGTCATATGCTACTCGGATCAATATCAGTGGCTAAATAGAGAGTATATAACATAATTTATGTAGTAAGAGAAAAACAAATTCAACTCTTTCAAGAGACTGAAACAGGCCTAGAATAACAGATTTATGACACAAAAAGTCAGTAGGGTTGTTATGTTAAACCGCGGCTACACGCTTGCACAGGTGATGCGATTTTTTACAAAATTGTCAGGTCGCCAGCGAACGGAAATCGCACGTGTAGCCACTCATGAACATGCGACGCGACAGCTGAAAAAATCGCAGAAAAACGTCGCAAGAGTTGAATGTTTCGTGATAAAATCGCGGACATGTCGCTCGTGTGGCCGCCCTGCAACTTTTTTCTTGCACTTGCGACGCGACAAAAGGGTATCTAGCCAATAAGATTTAAGAACTAAAGCGAGGCTCAGGCTTAATTACCAACCTAGCCTCGCGCGGTCTTTGTTGCAACATTTTGTCACCAAAATTTGCCACGCGTGTAGCCACCACCGTGCGCTGGCGACGTGACAATTTTTCAAAAAATCGCATCACCTGTGCAAGCAAAAAATCGCACGTGTAGCCACGGCTTAAAGCCGCGGCTACACGTGCCATTTTTAGTTTATAAATCTATATATCTTGGTTGATTAAATACCATTTCGCTAAAACATGAATGAGACAATGAAGAACGATGGATCGAATTCGCCACAAATGTCTTTTAGATGACAGATCACCCTTTATGGCAATGTTGTACCCTCTTAATAACCTTCAAAGGAGCAAAAATGTGATAATTAAAAGCTTTCTATCACCTTTTAAAGAGGTTTTTGTTTTCAAAAAAATTCTTCTGCGTCTATCGTAGCACACTACAGTATACCTAGTTTACATTCCTGTAATGTCGGCTCATGAAGTTTTATATCCACACGCTGAAGTTTTGAACACACGTCCCAGGTAAAACATGAGTGCTATAATCTAACAAGTAGCCATTCGGTCTCCACAACCGGGTCGTTTGATCCCTGTCCCCACTCAAACTCTCCCCGCTAAACTAATTTTACCGACACTCAAGATATGGAGCAGTCCGCAGTTCACAGTCCACGATCCAACGATCAGGACAGTTTAAAGCCTACGGTTCACCTGCCACATTTCATAGTCCGCAGTCCGCAGTCCACAGTCGTGTAGAAAGGCGTCGGCTAGTTTCGCCAATATAGCAAGCATTACAGCTTGAACAAGTAAACTTGTAAACCACACGTGAAGGGAGTCGACACCTTTCTTTTATTGGACTGAAAATGCGCTTACATTGCATAATACACCTGTAGCCAATTTGTGTTATTTTACAACGGCGTGTTATTGAAACGCGTACAACTTTTTACCATTGATTGAGCTGACAAAAATTGCACAAAAAATCGCCTGTGTAAACGGGCCTTTATATCACCGGAAAGTATAATCTATTGCAGATGTTCCCACAGATAAGCCGCACCCCCAATTTTGAGCAAAAAGGTTGGGCAAATGTGGCTTATACGCCAGTTTTTACGGAACATTGTAAATTTGGTTTATCGCTACGTTTTTTAATTTATTCATTTTCTGGATGAGTGAATTTCACAATTTGAGTGACACTTGTTCAATGGACAAGTGGAAAGAAAAAAAAAGTTTTTTTGCCCTGTGAACTCATGACTATTTGATTAATTACCAAAGATAAACATTCCTGTTAAATGCTAAACTATAGTTAATCTAGTGAATATTACATGTAGCTACATGTATAGGAAGGTTCTGCGGGAATGTCAAAGATCAAAGTTTCCTGCCAGAGTCTGCATGGGCAGGTCACTTGTGGCCATGTGGAGAAATTATGGACACGCAGGCGCACTAGATAGGCGATTAAGATTGCGAAATGCAATAAAAATGGCCGACTCCGTAAGAGACTTTGTATGGGAGAAAACATATAATTTATCCTCACCTCTCAATCCTTTGAAGATTGAATAAAGTTGCATCTCACTCCGTTCCGATGTTCAGTTACCTCGATTTTGTTATAAAAATTAGAACACCAAACAATATAATGGTCACGGTTTTACGCCAAACGTAAACACGTTCCAAATGCAATAATGGCTCACATGTTGTCTCTAATGTCACATAGATGAGGTCATTTTCTGTTCGATTTCCAGCGATGTTTGAAGACATATCCAAAAAGTTGCATCTGCTTTCCCCTCTCAAATCGATGTTCTTTGAGGCACAACTAACGATATTTCGTGAAGACAAATATCCGCCACGGTTTTGAGACTTAATCTCGCTTGTATTTGCGTAGGTTTCGCCGCCTGAAAGCGTGACGCGAAGTAGAAAATCCGGCGAAGGAAGGTTTACCTCGAAGCTCTTGTCGTTGTTATTGACCGCCATATTTCTTTTCAAATAGGCTTTGCAGCCGCTTCTTTTGGTTCCCAGGCTTGAAAGTAGCTCTCAATTATTGCAACCGAGTTAACCTGGGCCTTTAAAACCGCGAAATACAAAAATTGTGTGAGTTTTAGAAGAAATACGAGCGGTGCATTTTGAAAAATACACGAGAAATTAATTTATCAAGTTTGGCATGCAGTCGTGTACAGTTCGACTTTGCCGGCTAATGATTGACACACAAGCTTTCTCTCGTTTCACATTTTTATTCGAAAACGCCATTCAAAAGCTAGAACTGAACAACAGACCGTAAGCTAAAGCTATTGTTTATCGTATGTAACGCATGTCAACACAAGCAACTGCCCGTGAATCGAACTTACAAATCGTCCTTTCCGACTACAAGTAGTTATGATCCTCTCCACACTAAAAAATCGTCCGCCTTATATTGTTTTACATCTTCGCTTCCTTTCCTGTGAAAAGTCGGCCGTGGAATGGCTATTTAGAGCTCGAAAGAATCCCGCCGAGTGCTTACTTCTTTTACTTTTGGCCGCCATATTGAGTATAGCTTTTGCAATGACGTCATAAAATCAATCCAGCCAATGGCGAGAGAGACTATTCCTGTTTTGATTGGCAGGTTACTGAAGCGCAGAAAATAAACTCCGCCCGCCGGTGTCCACAATTTCTCCACATGGACACCAGCTTAATTAAAAGTGAGGGTCCTTCTCCCCCAATTACAAAACTAATAAACAACTTTTTAGTATTTCTCTGTAGTAACTATATTTATTCCTCGCGAAGCGAGGGCCGAAGGCCCGTGCTTCGCGACGTTAATAAATTTGTCGTCCCTCGGGAGCTGAGCCGCGTGAATTCGAGAGAAAAATGGAATTTCTGACCTTTGAGTGCCTACGAATAAGCCGGAAATTGAATATTTCTGCGGCACGAGAACAACAGGGTTAGGGCCTGGGCCCTTTAGTAAAGGTGCATGACGGGTAAAGAGGTGTGAGTATTTAAGCTTGGGATTGCACGTGGGCAATCATTCTAGGCCCGGCACCACTCACGTATTGCTTAGTTTATTTCGATTCACGGCGATGGAGCATTCCGAGGTCGTAAAAGTTGTTGATTCCGCCATAGCAAAGAACAACGACAGTCTACTCGATTCCATGAAGAAGATCCTTAAGGACTCCTTATCCGATATAAAGAGGTCTAATTCCGACACAGCCGATTCGCATCTTCGCGAGATTAAGAAATTGAAGTTCGAGGAGCCCCGTCGCTTCAAGAAGAAAGCTAATGAAGATCAATACAAGTTCAATTCAAAGCTTTCAGATGCACTGGACGAAGCAAAGGTTTCGTGCTCCGCTAACAACTTGGAAAAAGTCAGAGAATCCCTTGACAAAGGTGAGAATTTGCTAGCCGAACGACAAAAACATATTCTGCTAGCTGACAAATCCGATTACGGTTGGACGGTGGTTGAGGAATACAAGAAGAACGACCTTGCCGATGATTCAGACGATGAGAAGAAAATAATCAGGGCAGAGGCGAGAGCGAGAACCAAGCAGAACTCACTTAAAGCCAAGTCCAAAATGGCTGCTTCAAGGCAGGAGCTTCCCAATAGGCAGCGAATCACGTTCGCGTCCAGCACGGATGCCAGTTCGGAGTTGTCCAGGCCAATTCCAACCATTGATGCTCAATTCAGAAACCAAACTAAGCCGGGATGTTGTTTCGCTTGTAACAAGCCAGGCCACTGGAGGGCCCAATGTCCGCTGTTGCTTGCCAAGCCGCGTGCAGGTCAATGACTAGCTATAGCCGACCAGGAGGATGGACAAGATCAAGGTGTAGTTGTTTCCAATGTTTTTCCTAGTTCTGTAGATGCTGTAGGCAATGTTATTGAGGACGATATTTTTGATTCAGATTATTCATCGTCGTTTGTTGCTGTTAAGTCCTTGACACTTTGTGAATTTGATTCAGGTCAATCCAAAATTTGTTCAGTTCGTGGGAATTTAGCTAAGTGTTATCAGGAATGGGAGAAGATTGGCGCTTCAGGTTTTATTTTGGGCGTCATACGTGATGGGTATAAAATTCCTTTCATCGATTTTCCACCTCCCAAAGTTTGTCCAAACAATGGTTCAGCGCTGGGGGAAAAAGAATTTGTGTCCGAGGCTATTTCTGATCTTCTTAGGAACAAATGTGTGGAGGTGCTCGATCACCCACCTGCTATAATTAATCGATTATCAGTTTCTATTCAGTCTTCAGGCAAAAAGAGGTTAATTTTAGATCTGAGACACGTGAATTTGTATGTTTTCAAACAGAAGTTTAAGTGTGAAGATCTTAAAGTAGCCCTTAAGGTTATGTCTAAAGGTTTCTATTTGTTTAAGTTTGATCTTAAGTCTGGTTATCACCATGTAGAAATTTTTCCAGATCATAGAAAATTTTTGGCGTTTGCCTGGGAGTTTGGCGATGGGGTAGTGAAATATTTTCAATTTGCAGTATTGCCTTTTGGTTTGTCGTCCGCTCCCTATTTATTTACCAAATTGTTACGTCCTGTTATTACCTCATGGAGGTGCAAGGGCTTACCTATGGTAATTTTTCTTGACGATGGTCTAGGGGGTGGCGCTAACAAACTGGAAGCTAAGATTAATAGTTTGACAGTTCACGCCGATTTGCTTAAGTTTGGTTTTGTCATTAATCAGCAGAAGTCCGTATGGGAGCCAGTTCAGATAATTACCTGGCTGGGCACTGTCTTAGACACTAATCAAGGCTTTATTTCTGTTACTGATCAGAGAATTTCTAAGTTAAAGGCTAATATTGATTCTGTCCTCAAAGCAGATTCTATGGTTGTAAATGTGAGAAATTTGGCAACTCTGGTAGGCCAGATTATATCATTAACACCTTGTGTAGGTGGCGTGACAAGAATTATGACTAGATCATTGTATGCGGTTGTTAATACGAAAGTGTCGTGGAATTCTACTGTAGAGTTAACACAAGAGGCTTGTAACGAGTTAGTGTTTTGGAGTCAAAATGTCGACTCTCTTAATTGTCGTTGTCCTTGGCTGCCCTTGTCTCGGCCAGCTAAATTAGTTTATTCTGATGCGTCTGATCATGCTTGTGGATCCTTCATTCAGAGTGAAGGCAAAATTTTTCAACAAAACTGGTCTCCTATTGAGAGAAAGAACAGCTCCACATGGAGAGAGCTGAAAGCTGTAGGGTTAGCGTTGAGCAGTTTTGCTCCTAGTCTGTTAGGAAAACAGGTCGCGTGGTTTACCGATAATACGAATGTTGTTAGTATTGTTCATTCCGGGAGTAAGGTTACTAAGCTTCAAGATTTACAATAGCTCTTCGTATTTTTCAAGTTTGTGTTAGTTTTGGAATTTCGCTCGAGATGAAGTGGATTCCTAGGGATTTAAATTATTATGCTGACCATTTAAGTAGGATTATTGATTTTGATGATTATACAATTAATGATGACGTCTTTCAAATTTTAGATTTACGTTGGGGTCCGCATACCATTGACAGATTTGCATGTAGCTACAACGCTAAACTTTCCCGTTTTAATTCTAGATTTTACCAGCGGGGTGCTGAGGCTGTCGATGCTTTTTTGCAAGATTGGGAATTTGAAAACAATTGGTTACTCCCTCCAGTCTCGCAGATTTCGAGAGTTGTTTGTCATTTGAGAGTTTGTAAAGCGGAAGGAACGCTTGTTATTCCTAGGTGGAAGTCTTTGTATTTTTGGGTGCTGCTTTGTAATGATAGCAGACATTGGAACCCCTTTGTTCATGATTGGGTTGTCCTGCCTAAATTTAAGCATCTCTCTGTTAGAGGCAAAGCTAAGAACGACATGTTTGGTGCCAGAGAGTTGTCTTTCGCAGTTGTTGCACTGCGTGTTAGTTTTAAATTGCCGAAGAGGAGTTTTCTTTCAGGATTTTGCAATGATGATAGTGGTAGTTGCTCCTTATGTCGCATCGGTTAGGGTTTTTGTTACCCAGTTAGTTGGAGTCTATTGTTACTCCATTGTCCGATTTCATGATATTGTGATTTGTACGATTTGTTAACATTCCTTCAGAGAGCAGACAGCCTGTAATATTTTCTAACTGGATAGTTACCTTGGTATTCACAATAAAGTTGTTTTGTTGCTCCTGATTTCTCCTTTGTTTTATTTTGTCTTTTTTGTATAGAGGTTTTCCAGGAGGGACTCTGGAAAGAATCTTCGTTTGAGGATCCAGTTTTACAGTCCCTCAGCTCCAGACTCCGGACGACCATTTTGTCAGCAAGGGCCCCTGGGACGGTTAGCATGTATGACAGAGCCATGGAGAAATGGAGGGAATTCGCCTTGAGCAAGCAGGAGCTGTCGTATTTCCCTGCAAATTCTATGCATGTGGCTGTTTATTTACAGCATGTTTTAGAGTCCACCAGGTCAAGTGCCTTTGTGGACGCCGCTTTTTATAGCATTAAGTGGGCTCACGAGTCAGCGGGTCTTGTGTCCCCCACGGATAACCCTTTAGTTAGCAGGGTGCGGGATGCAGCTAAGAGAATTTTAGGTACCAAAAGAAGTAATAGAAAAGAACCAATGGCTATTGAAATTCTCAAGGATGTTATAGAGGGCTCTGATTTGACCAATACCCTTCAGCTTAGGAATGTTTGTCTTTATGTGCTTTCCTACGCGGGGTTTTTTAGGTCGGGGGAGGTCACAGGAATAAGAAGAAGTCATATTAAGTTCCACGACGACCACATGACAATTAAGGTTGAAAAGAGTAAAACCGATCAGCTTAGACAAGGGGACGAGGTTGTAATTGCCCGATCAGGGGGAAGCGCTTGTCCAGTTTTCATTCTTCAAGAATATTTGAGTAGGTTGAATATAGATCCTCATTCGGATGAGCTAATTTTCAGACAGTTGGTCAAAACCAAGTCATCTTATAAAGACAAACCAATTAGTTATTCCACTTTTAGAGATAATTTGTCCAGGAGTTTACGCAATGTGGTCCCTGATCCTTCCGTTTATGGGACCCACTCGTTTAGGTCAGGCGGGGCTTCCAAGGCAGCGAACAGTGGAGTAGGCGATCGTGTTTTTCAGAGGCATGGGCGTTGGAAGTCTGTTTCAGCCAAGAATGGCTATGTTAAGGATGATATTGCATCTAGAATTTCAGTCTCCAAATCTTTAGGCTTTTAGCTTTTAGTCAAGTGCCTACTTCTTCAAGCCCTTTCTTTGGCTTCTATATACTATTACGTAATTTGTTGTACGCTGGTGCTCGGCCGAAACTTGCAAAATAAACCTAATGGTTCCATATTGGAGTTGTCTGTTCTCTGTTGTTGCGACCGCTGACAATGGCGCATTCTCGTGTTTATTCATGGCGGCCGGGCTGACGGGTTTACCCTTACTCATCGTTTGTGATAAAATGTTTACTCTCGGTGAAGCACAACCAATTTCTGATGCAAATGAAAAAGAACAACATACACAACAACGCTGGGTTCAACAAGTGGCTGGAAATCCTTGTCCGAGAAAATTAATCACCGAAACTCCGCTGAAGCGAGAACGGTGTCTTGAAATTCAGCGCGATCGAGCAACGAAGAAACAACGAGAGCAAAGATATTACAAAGACTTCGAACAGCCTTGGCACACCGTTTGAGTAGGTTCAAACGCCTTGACAAAATGCCGCCATTAGAATTCTGAACGAAACCGATCAGGAGAGGCGACACCGACTGGAAGTATTGGACAAAACAGTGACAAAAAGATTCTGTTTATAGACGCAACGAGAGGCGGCAAAAATTACACTCTTGACGAATATCTTTCATACGGTAGGGAAAAGCACAGTGATTACAGGAAAGGCTCAGAGAAGAAGAGCGATTAAGAAATGTAGCTCAAAATCACCGGCCTTTGCAAAAAAAGAAAAGACTTTAAGTAGCTAAACAACTGAGAGGATACCCAAACACTGAAAAATAATTCTCTTAGTACACTCTGTAAATTGATGTTTATTGATATGCTCACTAAGGTCACTAAGGAACTTTGATATAATGCGTGATTCAATTCCAGCAGTGCCCATCCCCCCCCCCGCCCCCCGAGCCATTTACACGTGTTTCCATCCCGGGAGTGGGGCATGAGTAAATTTAGCTTGGCACGGGGAGCGGGCATTAGCACACCCGTCATTTACGCTGGGGTATTTGACAGCCACGTGGCTTCGGCCTCGCAGTTTGACAACTCTTCAAACATGGCATCCTTCAAGGACTTCATTGGTAAAAACGTGATTTCCGAAAATCGTAGGAGAAGTAAGTGTAGACATTGTGAACATCTTACATGAATGGAACAGCCATTTCGAAATTTTTAGCCATTCTCGAGTTATCGAAATTTCTAGGCAACCAGTGCCTCTCCGAACAGATATTTCATAGAAAACCGTCACTGGGTGCCGGTGATTTATATCAACATCGTTTTGTTTGAAATTGTCAGTCCGCAGTGGCAAAAAACCTCGACAAGAGACCAGCAATGTAGTATTTGTCCGCTAAGTTGTTACTGTTGGAATGGTGATCTAATAATAATATATAAAGATAGGCTGAGCCCAACAGCGTCGCTTCCTGAACAAGCTTAACTAATGTGAAACTAAACTAAGGTGAAAGGTCGGAAGCACAAGAATTAAGATTGACGACCGGGCTATTTTTCAATTTTAGCAATTCTCAAAAACAGTATTACGCGATCGTCTGCACAGTACATTTAGACCGTATAAAAGTTCATAAAAACAACTTTTTCTCCGTCTACAATAACTAGTACGACTACTTTCCGAATAAAATACAGTTGTTGCTTGTCCAAAATTGCCCGAGAAACTGATTTGGAAATCAAAATTGCAAAAATACACAAACATATTTGCATAAGGCGACGCGAGTGAAGATAGAACTATAAAATCGCTTTTCAATTTATGTAATGAATGAACAAACACATAAAAATGGACAACACAATCTTCTTTCGAAAAATTTTATTCAAATCTCCATTAGTTTATATTTAAAAGCAAAACGCGTACCATTTATAGCGCATCGAGTTCATTTACCTTGGATGAAATTCAAGAAATCGATACAACTGAATTTAAGCACATTTTGAAAACAATTCTCCAAAACTACACAAGAACACAAAGAAAAAGTCAATCACAGATTCATATCAACATAAATTCCGATCGATAAATGTAATCTGTTTTACCTCGCTTGCTTGGAAATTCTTTAATAAATCTCCGCTTCTTTGGTTGTGAAATCCGTAATGAAAACAAATATCTCGGATGTTGTGTGGCGTCATACGCGCATGTTTTGCGACGTCATACGCGCTCGCGAGCTAGACGTGCCCAACGCAGGCGGGTGGCACACGCACGCGCCCGCGAAACATTCCGCTAGCCTTGACCATAAAAAATGACGGGCATAGGTTCTAGGTTCTATGAGTATGAGGTTCCGCGGGGGCCTTCGGCCCGCAGAGCTCCGCTAAAATATATTTTTTGATTTTTATTTTCTTTGAATAGCTATTGGCTCAGCCATCGCTTCTGTTCGTATGCAAAATACGAATTTATAAATTTAAAAATACATCAAAATTATGAATGATATCAAATTATTTAATATTTATTTATAATAGACATGGTGCATGAAATAAGATAATGATATGATTTACAAAATTTATTTTTGTCTGCATGATTTAATAGAGGAAAACGGATGAATATATTTAATAAACCTCATTTTTTCTCAACTTACAGTACTCTAGTCTGTTCACTGGCTCTAGCAACAAGACAAACATTATTTAAACTTGAACTGTATGAACCCGGAACGGCTTACTTGTCCCCACCGTCAGGAATTTACCATTAAAAAAACACAAATGCCCGGGCATTGGCCTGGGGGGGGGGGGGGGGGGGGGGGGAGATGGGCACTGCTGGAATTGACTCACGCATAAGCTTAAATGATCAAAACTACAGATCACACAGCTGGTGGAAATTATTTCCCAAATATAAAACATTTACATGATGTAGCATTGTTTGTGAATGAACAGTGAGTGGCATATGCTTTGTATACGTATACGGTATCTTGAGTTTACAGCATTCTTCATAAAATAGTTCAATAAGAAATAATATTCAAATGGTTTAGTAAGGAGAATTTCTGTTTACAATTTGGATAAAAACATTTTGTTAGGAAAAAAAACATTTTCTGTGAATTTTGGCGGGGATGGAACGCCATAGGTAAACACATGACACATCAACATTACTGCTTCACATTCATTATTAGAACGGTGATCAGTATCTTAGGCCCGGTTCAAACGTCGAACTTCACATGTGGCGAATCTAATGCAAATGAGCAAGAACAATAGATTTTGCTCATTTGCATTAGGTTCGGCACATGTGAAGTTCGACGTTTGAACCGGGCCTTAAATCTCACAATATCAGTGTGCGAGCAAGTACATAGATTATGCCAATTGAGAACCTGATCACCTTCAACATGAACTGTCTGTAGAAATTGAATACAAATTCACTGTAGTTATATGGCTGTGTGAACTGTATTGACACCAGTAAGGAGAATGTACATCAAGATTTTTAAAGGGGCTAACTGATAATGAAGGCCTAAGTCCTGGTCTTAACCTACGAATTCTCCATCCTGGTCTCTATACATTGCTTATGGTATTTGCAGAGGATCTGTTGCTTCATCTTGAATATTCATGTTTTGTAATCAATTTCGTAATTCTCATGACCTGTATCGAAAATATAGTGTTGTTACTGCTGGGAGAATCTCATGCCACTTTCACCATTGAGTTGTTATTTTTTTTCGACAACATCACTTTTCAGCAGCAGTAAACTCCTCAGTGTGATCTCAACCATTCAAGCGAATAGATAATTGAGTTACCAATTATTTGATACCCAGTATATAGAACAAAAACTATAGCAGTATCTAAACGGAACAGGTTAATTTGGGAGATAGCACTCACAAGCTTCAAAAACGGAATTTAATCGAGACAATCAAAATAAAAAGAACACCACTGCATATTGTCCTGGACCTATGTCCACAACAGTACTTAAAGATCTGAGGATCTTTTGGTACCCAGTCCCATAGCGGTTACAGCGACCCACAGCTCAAAACCTCATAACTGACCAGTATCAGCTCCCATTTATTTTTTTTATTTTAGGAAGAGTACAAGTTAAATGGAAGCGACTGGGAACGAAAATGTCTCAACTCTAAATTTCGGGGCCATTGCCAGCATGCAACCCAACCTCTCCAGTCAAATCAGAAATTCCATCTCTCCCTCCCATATCGCTAAAATTTTGCAGTGCATCCTCCCCCGAGATTCGCGAGGTTCTGCGAGACACGAATTTCTAGTATACATGTAGTCATATTTCAGCTTGATGTTTTTTGCTTAATCCACAGGTCCACATAACGGCGCATCTTCCAGGAACCATGCACTGACATCATCAAGTACGTATATTCCCAACCAAAACCCAGTGAAAAACTAAGTACATTTTTGACAGATTGATGTGCGTTCATGAAGCTATTACTGCTATCTTCAATACAGTGCCTTTCTAAACTTTTACCACATGTACAAGATAGTGAAATCGGCCTGTAACTTTCAGGCGGGTCTGGATGGGGGGGGGGGGGGGGGGGGGGGGGGGGTTCAAATGTCAGTTGTCAGTTAAATTTTGGGCCATTTGTCAGTTGTCCGTTAAATGACTGTTAATAATTAACTGCGATCTTAAATAGAATTTTTTGGCCCATTTTAGACACTCTTATAATTATTAAAAATACATATAATTACATACCAAATACTTTTCTAATTGTTATTACAAAATTGTCATCATGATATAAAACGGCTTAATTTCGTAACGAACAAACCGCTTATTTTCCAGTATCATAATAATAATTAAATAATATATTATAATTATAATAAAAACCTTCCCAGCACCCTTTGCACCAGAAAAATTTTCGATGCCAAATAACACTGTCAATTTTGAGTGTATGAGGATACTACACCACATGCTATTTGCAGCTACCATAAAATACCTATTTTATTTGACTATGTGCGATGACGTCATCAGTCACGTGACTATGCCCCCAAATGCCTTTCAACGTTTTTTAGGAACATGCTTTGATGAATGCAAATACAGCCAACGTGGTAAGGAAGGCATTCGCTTGCAACATTTCCGCATGCCCATTATTACTCTGGATTTTTAAAATTAAGGGGGCTATACACAAGAGCAAATACGGGTCTGGGGACAAGTATCTTTGTATACATGTATCTTTGTAAGGGTGAAATGCAAAGTTAAATTATTTCGTATGTTGGTAGATATAAGTCTAAAAATAAGTTCTTTATAAACGTCATCAGTATGACGTCATGAAACACGTGACCAGAACGCACGGAAGTTGACTGATTTTTGGAACTTTTTGGAACCATCAAACTTTTTTATTAACTTAAATAAATCTCCGTTTTTCCGCCCAGGTTAAAATTATGTTATTTTTGTGTATAAAAAGGGCGATTATTACTCTTCTAGTAAAAATGAAGGTGGCGAAAAAAAGTTTTACACGTTAGAAGGCCTTGAAAATCCATCCTTTCCTGATCCTGTTCAGCGACTTTTCAGTTTAGAACTATAAACAAATCTGCATAAGTGGTTTTTATCTTACCTCTTACCAATGGCGTTGGCAGTTTTACTGTAGCATTTTTCTTTCATACCGATCAGGGGTTAGATTTTTCTTTATTCCCCCACCCTCCCCTCCCCTCCCCTTCGGTCCACTTCCCTCCCCTCCCCTGCTCGGGTTTGCAGGAGATGGTCAGCGGGAGGACTGGTTCGAGTTTTCACGACAACGGATCCGCCATTTTTGCGTGTACTGAAGCGTCATCACAGAAAATTTATTTTATTTCGTCCATTCAGAGTCCTGTTTAGTGGCAAAAAGCTGGCGAAATTGCTTTACAAACTGTCCTTTTCGTGGCTAACTTACGATATAGCGCAAAGAAGTCTGCTTAGAGTGTATATGTAGTTCCCCGGTCATGCATGTGCCGGTGAGATTCTCAAACTTGGAAAGGACAAAAAAAGCTGGAAAAGGTAAGTGATTTGAGTTTTAAATTACATGTAGTAAGTTTAACTTTCAACCTAATGTCCAACTGGACAGGGTTCAGGGTTATTTTAGACCTTTTGGGGCGATTGATTATTAGTTTCTATTTGATATTGTGCACATCTAACTAGTTTAAAATTCGTTTATTTTGTTAAGCTTAAGCTTAATTACAAACAGATTGACAAAAGTCTGCGACTCTGAGCGCTGAAAAAAATTAAATATCACAGGGCGTAACATGTCGATCAAAATCGATCATGGAAAACGTAGTCGATAAGTCGACAGTACTCGATATTTGTCGATAATTGTCAATCGACAGGTTTAATTTGTCGATAAAAGTCGATAATCACAAGATTTTCATGGCTACGAAATTAACCGAACTAATAATAGCTCGAACGACTTTTCTATGGAAGCATAAACCGTGTTTGATCGAAATCAAAACATTCTTCTAACAAAAAATGTTAGATAAACGTCATCTAACATGCCGGCTACACGTTCTAACATTGTTGAACCAAAAAATGTTATATAACAATGTTAGAACATGTAGCCGGGGCTTAACGACAATAAACTTACATAAAAAAAAAACTGAGCAACCAAGTGATTTGTTATTCAATGTAGAATTGAATAATCACCTTAAGAAATGATAAACCAAGATAAACAGTGGTTTGTTCAGTGCTTGATGGACCCCAAAAAGCTGTTTAATTCTGTTAAAATTGATAAGCGCTGGAGTTTAATCAGGTTTTATGAGAACAGGACACAGAAGCAGCGTGACACAGTGTGACAGAAGGCGGCGATCAAGAAATAGCATGAAACTGAGATGCATAAATCACTGATAAGACGTAAAATGATTTGACACGAAAATGAATCACTTTATTGGAAGAAAAGAGTAGTTTCTCATTTCAGCTTGTGTTTATTTGAGCTTCCAATTACAGTGTAAAATCGGTAAAATAAAGTCTTGACATAGCCGATCCTGCTTTGTTTATCCGCGTTCACCAACAACGATCAATTTAACAACAACAACAACAATTTATTTTCAAATAATAAAACAAAATACATATGTATATTAGCAACCCGCAAATAACTAAAGTTAATCGTGGCGGGTTGCTGCACACTTAACAATTACAGAAGCTCACCTTAAAGTAAATGACTGATAACATTAGATACGATTTTTATAGACTATCAAAATTATTGACATGTTATGCCCTGATATCAGCTCGATAGTAGCTTTCGTGGTAATTTTCGAAGTTAATACATAAATTATGTTACATGTATACGGTAAGGTTTTAAGCTTGCTCTCAACATGTTTTGTCCACATTTGAAGTTATAAGAGCTTTTAAATATGACTTGTAGCTAGAAAGATGTTTCATTGCCTTTCTCTTCACCTGTTTCACTGTATTTCAAGTGCAAAGATGTACATGTACATACAAATCCCCATGGTGGGGCTTCTGAAAGAGTGCAAATGCCGAGGGACAATATCAAAATTTTATTTTAATAATTAATTATTTCAATAAGTAATGGTGACAGCAATAATTGTTCACAAATAAATGGATCTTTAGTGATGCTAGAAATTCTTTCATTTTTCCTCAGTATTTCTTACATCCGTTCCCTCATTGATTTCGTTCAAAATATTTGTGTTTAATTTATTGTTCCCGCAAAACGTTTGACTCTGACGTGGCCCTCTTAAATTCTTGATCGAATTAGAATTTAGAAATGTTGGTAAATAAGACCTCAACATCATAACAATTTACCGTGATACATGTATTATCTTCTGTGGCACTTGAAAGGTAAGGCACTAGCCTGCGTTCAGTCTGTTGCTTGTTGCTCCGGTTCACTTGAAAAGTGTGTGGCCCAAACAATGTTTATCAACCCAGTTTTTGTATTTTTGAGGGCAATCAGGAAATTTAAAATAAGAAAAACTAAGCATTGTACTAGTCAACTTTTAAAATCTGAAAGAAAAGGTTGTTTTGACAATGCCCCACCCCTAGGCTGACCTGTTTTGGTAAATACCCCACCCTTGGGAAGGAAAAGTTCTAAAATGCCTGACAAATGCCGGGGGTGGGGTGGGAGGGGGGCGGGGGGGGGGGGGGGGTGGGGGTGAGTGGGCTTGGAATTGATGGAGCCATAATCTGTTCTTCAATTTATTTATTTAATAATGCCCAATCTTGCAGCATGTGTTATAACTCAGAGTTCTTTCTACCATGTTTTTAGAAGCAGCTGGTAGAAATAATTAAATTTCTAAGAGACACAATGTAATGTATGCGAGTTACATGTACATGTACATGTACATGTACAGTGCAAATGCAGTTTTGTATAGCAGAGTGTACATGTGAGCTGATGTTATATAACTTATGTTACATGTGAGTTTGTATGATTTGGTGCATATTTATGTCATGCAAAAATGTTTAAAATATTGTAAAATCTGTTTGCTCTTCAATTCTTAGACTTCAAACTTAGTATGGAAAATTATAACTTATCTGTGGATTTCAAATGGATTTGTAGCATTTTTGGGTGCTGCGAAAAAGGCCATCCAGTGATTAGTGCAAAAAGTTAAGGTTCTATTGAGGTACATGTAATTGTCAACCAATCAGATCAGTGAGACAAAAATATGCATGCATAAATTTGCATGCACAAATGAGAAAAACTTCTTCCTTGGCTACATGTATGCCATGAGTAATAAGATTTAATATATACTTTAAGATAGGTCACATGATTGTGATGGTATCAAATCAGCCAAGAGTTCATACAGATCTCCATACAGTATTAACCAAATTTGACTTAAAATCAATTAAAACCAATACAAGGATGCTACATGAAGAAAGATCTAACATTGTAACTGGTACTTTGTAATAAGAGAACCACAGTTTCAGTTATGCAAGACATGTTTCATCAGCCTTGCTCTTCTGTCATTGTCAGTTATGTGTACAATTAGGAATCTAAAGATGCTCTATTTTTCTCACCCTTGTGTTCTGCAGTAAGGAACTTGCTTACTCCACTCCTTGGAAAAAAAATTGCTTAAGAGTAAAGTGCTTAAGTATATACTCAAACAATTAGTTCTTTGTTTACCTGTAGAAAGGCAATCAAATTGCAAACTGTTTTTACAAGCCCCAGTACCTTGCTTAAAGTGAAAGAATAATTTAATGTTACTATAACAATTACAAACAGCAAGCAGGGCTGTCACTGAGATTCAAATGCTGGGTAAATGCAATTAGTAGGTGGGGATTCTAACAGCTGAGGAGTTCTTTTGGTTCTATTTTGCTAATCTATTTTCACATGGAAGTAGCTGGGGTCACGCTTATAGTAGCCAGAGGAAATACCCGGCCTCTGGCCCTTAGTGACAGCCCCCCTCGGCTGAACTAGGTGCATGTATACCAGCAGTTAAAAAATTTATTAATAAATTCAAGATGCTCACTTGCTATATTATTCAAATTGTTTCTCCCAGGAAACATCACATACTCTACATGTACTGTCATGCATTATGGACATAAAAGTCTACACCACATTGTAAACCCACTGCAAATGTGTGATCTTTGTAAGGTATGTTAATTTAAAATTGTTAATATACTAGTTTCTATGTAAATAAGAATAATTGGTTGTGGGTTTACTGTATATTACATGCATGTTTATATTATGTTTTCATCGTAAATACTGAACATTTACATCTATATTTTGGGCCTCTTTGTGCGTCTGTACGACTGCTCCAGCACAGTATTAAGAATATTACTATTGTTTAGTTATACTGTACATGTACTATGCCTATTATATGGACTACACATGCTCGAAACATAACTTGCAAGAAATTGTCTCTTTCATTGCAAAGTGACGGTAATTGCATTGCCAATTTCATTTAGCCAAAGCGTCTTGATCCATGAGTTCTTAGGAAGATGGTTCTTAATGAAGAAAAGTAAGAAAACTGAATATTTATGGCCCTTGGGAAGTGCGGGGGGGGGGGGGGGGGGGGGAATTGCCAAAAATTGCTACAGCTTGGTAATAAGTAACTCATAGCAGGGCCAGGGTAGTGTTTAAACTAGCCACAGTGTGTATTTATGCTAATCAGATGTCCCCGGATAAATGAATTAACCCTATTCGGCCTGGGGGTGGGGGGGGGGGGGGGGGCACAAAGTGCCTGCGCTAACTTTGAACGTTCATAACTTATTTAATATGTATTCAGACGCCATCAAACTTTGCGACTTTTCCTAAAATTTATCTGGCAACAATTTAATGACAATTTTTTGATCACGTGACTTGATGTTTCCATGGCAACAAGATTTTGACAGCCATGTTTTTTTTTTTAATTTGCATAAAAATTATTTATACCTTTGAATGAAGAAAAACATGGTAAAGAAAATGAATGCAAAAAAATGGAGGTGACACCAACTTTAATTTAGCAAAGTTAATGCAATGGCTACCAACCGTTGATGTGGTTAGTTTTCTTCCTCTGTGCACGGCTGAGTTGCATGATGTAGTGTGGCATTGTGACATAAACTGTACATGTATGTGCAGTAAAGATGGACATAAACAATTACTGCAAACATTTTCTATTTCAACAGACTGTTGAAGAGGCATCCCTTGGTATATTCAGTACTGTATAAGCATAAGGTGGATTTTCTACGACTGAAACAGTAAATGGAATTTTTAACAATGACTAAAATATTTACAATTAATAATAATACTGTCTGTTTGCAGGGTTCTCCTTATCAGGCGGTAACCGGTAAAATTTACCGCTTGAAGCAGCACTTATTACCGCCTGTAACCGCTTGCCCCCGGAAAATTATTAAGACACACAGTCTTCCCTTTACTGCTTAGCAAAAATCCCTTACCTGCTGAGCTAAAATGTAGGGAGAACCCTGTGTTTGTGAAAAGCATTGTAGTGTAATTATGTGACCTTCCCTTTAAATCATTAAAGGGTCAGTCTCAACCAGGGTACATTGCTTTCTGAGGTTCTGTTTGTGGCCATTTTTGGGTGCTGCGAAAAAGGCCACCCAGTGATTATTGCAAAAATTTAAGGTTCTATTGAGGTACATGTACATTGAAACATTGGCAAACTGGATTTCTTTCTTTCTTAAAAACCTGAAAACAAATAATTAAAGTAATAAACACTTGATGGATAGGACATTCTTCTTAGTGAATTGGTTATATACATGTACATGTGCATGTACGGTTTGATCATCCCCAGATCATACAGAATAGAGAGTTTAAGCATCATGACAATGTTTTTACTCTTTTCTAAAGCTTTGTCATCTTCCAAGTGAATGTACACTGGTTGATATAGAGTGTTTTCACTGTGACATGACGTCACAGCGGCCATGTTGGTTTCCCAAAACAATAAAAAGGCGACCATATTGGTGTCCCAAACTAATCCTGTGGGGATTGAACTATTTTCTTATGCAAACACTATGTTTTGTTCAAATAAATTAGCATAGCTGCAGACCACGTGAGTGAAATGCTATAGGGCGATCTTTGTTTACACTTTTTGACTCATTAGCATATGTGCATCATTTTCTAATCGAGCTACAACAAAATCAACTCTGAATATTGAAAGAACATACTACTATTAGCTTCTCTGGAAATTTGAACCCAATACACTAGATACTCTTTGTGCAATGCTGTTTTCAAAACTCTAAATTTTACAAAGAATGTATGGGCTCATTAGCGCTTTTGCCACCCAGCAATTTTGCAGTTTTGAATAGCTTATATTTTCTAAAATATTGCATGCAAAGAGCTAAAAATTGGGTAGATTACTAAATTTAACAAGCTCTTTCAACTGTTGAAGTCAATTTGTATTTAGCGCAATGTCTTCTCTACGTAAATTCGTATGCTAATGGGACAAAAGGTAAATAATGACGTCAGCAAAGATCGCCCTATAGGGAAAATAAGGAAAGTGAGAAAAGTTTTATAATAATGACCAGTACATTTTGTCAAATCAATAGGCCATTTCTGAGTTGCCTTTAGCCTCTATCAAAGCGAGGCTAGGTGCGAAACCTTTCATATGAAAATGAGTTTCCATTCACATGCAAATAAGTTTTATTTGCATGTGAATGGAAACTCATTTTCAAATGAAAGGTTTCGCACCTAGCCTCGCTTTGATAGAGAGGCTAAAGGCAACTCGGAAATGGCCTATTACTGTGTCAGAAAGTCTTTTTAATGTATTATCATTGAAATTTAAATAAATATGTATTTTTTCAAATACTGCTGATTATAAATTATATGGTGTTATTTTGCAACATGCATGTAGCATTTGACATTACAAATATGCACCAAAACAAGTGCAAATATGACACGTTATTACACTCTTCTGACCGTGCACTAGGAAAAACAGCTACAAAAACTTAGCCTTCAGAGAATATTTTTGTCGCATAATAAACATTCAGTAAAAAGTTGTGGACCCCTGTAATACAGCTGGGCATTTTTACTAGTCAGTAAATACTCAGCCGTATTACACAACTTTACGCTGAATAACCTCTATTTACTATTAAGGGTAAGCACACATTACGGAATTGCGCCCATTGAAACACGTCAATCGAAGATGCAAATTTTGCTGTCAATCAAATGTTCCCCTATTATTTCTAGGCGAAAATAGATTCAACAAGTCTATTATTCAGCAGACAGCAGAAGAACAATAGGTCTCTCGCAAAGATAATTCGGTCAAGTTTATTGACGCACGTTGCATGACTGCATCAGAAAAGCGATTCGTACTACATTGCTGCCCCGTCAAACTCTTTATATTTAGTACGAACCCTCACAACACCACAATTAGCACCTTTGAAAAGCAGGTCATGTGGTGTACACATGTTTATTTGCAGGATTTACTTGAATGGCACAGATTTTTCTTCAACATTGTTTAACTTCTTTTCTGGACTATAGTCTGGAATATGTTGAATTAATTATAATATATTATTTCCGGTTTCACTTGTAATAATAATAATAATAATAATAATAATGATTTTATTAACGTGTCAGTCAAAATCTAGCAGAGGGGATTCCACACTGCTAATAGGGGACACCTAACTATCTAAAATATAATCCAAAAAATACAAAAACAAATCAATAAAAATTTAAGACCAAAATCTACTAAGTCTAGAATTAGAAACTACCATTGATAACTCACTAACATAAACACCACAAAACTCTAATACTAATTATCAAAATTCTAAAAAAATCTTGTAATTTTCAATCCGTCCATCAAAGCTTGCTAATGTCTAAAAGTCCTGGGAATACTGCAAAGCAGCGAAAGTCTCATGCCTTAAATGAGACACTGCATTGAGTTTCTCGACAACTGTCATGAGTCGCGTGCAAAACTCAATCTTCTCAAGGTAGTCGCTTTGTTAACAGAAGTTACACTGTTGTTCAACTGGCCCATTCCTTGCTCCTTGCTCAGGTTCATTAGTTGTTGCGCATGCGCAGTCTTTGATGCCATGCCATTGTTTCAACTCAGAAACGAGACGTTCACAGCGTTTTGAAGAGATACTTGAGCTTTCCCAATGCTTTGAACCTCGATGCCAAAACTGTCATAGAGGTGTCCGAGGACTTCTAAGAACGACACAGTTCTACCGAGTCTCAACAACATCCGATACGATAACGGTCTTCCCAAGGGAGAAAATTCCATGAAATGTAAATGAACAAGGCGAACGAGTATTAGACATTGTATCTCGCGAAGCGAGGTTAATAAATTTGTCGTCCCTCGGGAGCTGAGCCGCGTGAATTCGAGCGAAAAAAAAATATATATAAATATATATATATATATATATATGAGATGGTGTACGGCAGTTGCCTGGCAACAAAAATCGCGACCGCTGACAATGGCGTATTCATGTTTATTCATGGAGGCCGTGCCGGCGGCCGTTTAACCTTACTCATAGTCTGTGAAAAAATGTTTACTCTCGGTGAAACACAACCAATTTCTGATGAAAATGAGAAAGAACAGCAAAGACAACAACGCTGGATTCCATAAGTGGCTGGAAATCCTTGTCCGTGAAAATTAACCACTGAAACTCCGCTGAACGGTGACTTGAAATTCAGCGGGATCGCGATCGACCGGGCGATCGAGCAACGAAGAGACAACGAGAGCATAGATTACAAAAACTTCGAACAGCCTAGGCACACCGTTTGACTAGGTTCAAATGCTTTGGCAAAATGCCGCTATTAGAATTCTGAACGAAACCGATCAGGAGAGGCGACACCGACTGGAAGTGTTGGACAAAATGATTCTGTTTGTAGACGCAACGAGAGGCGGCAAGAATTACACGATCAGCTAAATACTCGTGACGAATATCTTTCATACCTGATACGGTAGGGAAAAGCAAACACTGATCACAGGAAAGGCTCAGAGAAGAAGAGCAATCAAGAAATGTAGCTCAAATCACCGGCTAAACTACTGAGAGGATAATCAAACACTGAAAAATAATTCTCTTACTACACACTGTAATTTGATGTTTATTGATATTCTCACTACAGATCACACAGGTGGAAATTATTTCCCAAATATACAACATTTTCATGATGTGGCATTGTTTGTGAATGAAACAGTGATCGAGCTGTATACGTATACAGTATCTTGAGTTTACAGCATTCTTCATAAAATAGTTCAATAAGAAATAACATTCGAATGGTTTAGTAAGGAGAATTTCTGTTTACAATTTAGATAAAAACATTTTGTTAAGAAAAACAACTTTCTGTTAGCAATCATGACCAGCTAATGTCAATGTGTAGCAACCGTATACATGTAGCTAAACACATGACACATCAACATTACTGCTTCACATTTATTATTGGAACGGCGATCAGTATCTTAAATCTCCTCACAATATCAGTGTACGAGCAAGTACATAGATTATACAAATTGAGAACCTGATCACCTTCAACATAAGTTGTCTGTGGAAATTGAATACAAATTCACTGTAGTTATATGGCTATGTGAACTGCATTGACACCAGTAAGGAGAATGTACATCAACAAATTAATTTTGATTTCAAGATTTTTAAAGGCGCTAACTGGTCATGAAGACCTAAGTCCTGGTCTTAACCTACAAATTCTCCATCCCGGTCTCTATACATTGCTTATGGTATTTGCAGAGAATCTGTTGCTTCATCTTGAATATTCGTGTTTTGTAATCAATTTTGTAATTCCCATGACCTGTATCCAAAATATAGTATTGTTACTGCTGGGAGAATCTCATGCCACTTTCACCATTGAGTTGTTATTTTTTGGACAACATCACTTTTCAGCAGCAGTAACTTCCTGTGATCTCAACCATTCAAACGAATAGAGAATTGCATTACCAATTGTTTGATTCCCAGTATATAACAAAAACTATAGCAGTATGTAAAGGGAACGGGAGATAGCACTAGCTCACAAGTTTCAAAAATGGAATTTAATTGAGACAATCAAAATAAACAGAACACCGCTGCATATTGTCCTGGACCCATGTCCCACAACAGTACTTAATACATCCACTTTCACACCAATATTCCTTCTGCCAAAATTAATGAAGAGGGGGGGGGGGGGGGGGGGGGGGCAGTCCCATGGCAGTTACAGCGACCCACAGCTCAAAACTCAACACTGACCAACACCAGCTCCCATTTATTTTATTTTAGGAAGACAGGGCACAAAGTACAAGTTAAATTGAAGAGACTGAGAACGAAAATGTCTCAACTTTAAATGAGGTCATTGCCAGCAAGCAACCCAACCTCTCCATTTAAATCAGAAATTCCATCTCTCCCTCCCACATCGCTAAAATTTTGCAATGCATCCTCCCCCGAGCTTCGCGAGGTTCTGCGAGACACGTATTTCTAGTTAGTAAGAAATGTATGGAGCAGCCATCTTGGTGTCCCACTTGGCGGCCAAAAATTCAAAGTCTTACTTACACGAAAAATCTCATCACAAAATATTGTATTCACTATAAGTGCCATTTAATCGGCTTATAAACATCTTTAATGCAAAAATAACTTTCAACTGGTTAAATTTTGTTTATTTTCACAGCTTATCTGAAATAGCGTGACGAATTGCGTGACACATTTAAAACCTTTATAAATCGGAAGCAAAACTGATCGTTAAAACCTGAAACTTTTTGTGAAAGATTATGACACTGGTATCCCCCCACATACCATGTTAGAAACAGCTTTGTAGAACGTATACTTTAGATTTTTGAATTTTTATGACGTCATGTGAAAACCAAGAATTTATTAACTGTGCGGACACTTGCCACTAGTATAACGGGACGATATTCAAGAATATTGATGGGAAATATTAATGACTCTTCGTTCAAGTAAAATGTTTATTTAAGCAGGAACATGCAAAATATTCGGCTGAGCTAAAAGTGCCAGTTCGATCAAATTCTTAAAGTTCCTTTTTCTGCATTTTTCGGAAGGAAATAATGTACTTACTAACCTATCCGAACCATTTATCAATGCGATCACGGGAAAACGTTTTGTTTTGGGCCGTTTCGCATTTGCACGGCCGCCATTGCATTTGCATGTTCCATAAGTTCCAAAAGATAACCAGTGAAAGTGACTTCAGCCACTCAAAAATGCGTTAAGAATTCGTTGGTGCTCCTGAAACTTTGCAGTTCGAAATAAGAAATCCGAACATTCGACTCGGGTATCCAGGTACTTTGTGAATTTCACGAATTTCCTCTTCGTCAATATGTATATGGACTTCTCCTTCTCTTATATATTTCTTATTGGACGGCTCATCATATATAATGAGATAACAATGTTGTTTAACACAGTTTAGAGTTTCTTAAAACCTTAATAACGCAGTGGATAATTCAAAGCCATTCTATTCTATGTAGGGCAGTTTCTGTCATTTCGAACAGCTCCCCTTACGGTTAAACAAATAAAAATGTCAAACGAACTCGGCCGACTGATTGACTTCATTTATCTACATCCATCGGATTCATTTCCATGCTTCAGTCATCAAACGTTTGGTGAATGTGTAAATATATTGCATGGACAAAATGAAGGTGG
This sequence comes from Cladopsammia gracilis, assembly GCA_022457155.1. Lineage (NCBI taxonomy): Eukaryota > Metazoa > Cnidaria > Anthozoa > Scleractinia > Dendrophylliidae > Cladopsammia > Cladopsammia gracilis. Next base: position 181,039 of record JAJGOT010000737.1, on the reverse strand, counting down.
GAAAACCAATTGCATCGATAACCGAACTAGAATATACGCGGTAGCTACGTAATTTTTAACCAAAAAAGGCGCGAACGTTTCGCGTTGTGTCGCAATGTTTCTTGGCAAAGCTCAATGAAAGCTGGTTCAAAGTTTCAACCGCTCGACACGGAGTGAATGAAGGTGCACACTTTTCGGAAAATGCCTTATAATAACCACCTCTGGAATATGACATAGACTTCATACTTCCAACAAAAGTTTATGATCTTTGTTTTTTATTAAGATCTCGCCATTACGGCTGTAGGAACTAAAACGAGTAAGTTTGTAAACAACAGCGATCGATTCAGCTCGTACTTCGATGTTTGAAAATTTGGTTCTGATGAAAGGTACTAAAAAGCCACATCAACTACGTTAACTTTATTATGTAGTTTAGCTGTGAACTTTTGTTTGACATACTTGTCCTCGCTGCAGTTCTTTTAGACTTTTTCGCCGCTCTGTTTTATTAGGTAGTCGTATGTTACGTTTGTTCAATTTGTTTTGATTCTGAAATTCTATGCCATTCTACTGTTATAATTCGTGTATACGTAGTCACTACTTTGTCCCGTTCTTTACGCAGACGAAAGCTCTCTTTGTATAAAACTCTAATAAATTTGTGCACGTTAAATTAATTTTAGGTTGGCAAAATTTTCATTCGCTTCTTGTTGTGAAAAGTAATTGCGCGAGGTAAAATATTGCCGTAAGCCTTTGTACTTAATGAAAGGTTGTATATCTCAATGAATTTTTCTCGAAACTGTGATTAGCTATCAATGTGTTGAATTATAAAGCTCAAGCTTGTGCAATATCACCTGATTTAAGCCAATTCGGCCTACGGCCTCGTCGGCTAAGTATCCGGCAATATTGCGCTCGCTTTTGCACAACAACTGTTAAATATCTGTTCCTTTTTTGTTTGCAGCACTCGCAACATTCATTTTTCCTTCGCGCGCCGCCTATCCTTTGCTTCCCACTACAGTCTGCACATCTGGAACAGGCTACTTCTTAACCTACAGCGGAAACCCGACTTAAGGCCATTCTTACATCTATCTTTGTTATGACACCCTTTTTCCTTGACCCGAACAATAGCGAAGTCATATAAACAAACATGAGTTCGACCACTCGATTTGGATCGATATTTCGATTTCCTTCAAACTTTCTGCACGAAACAAGGTTGATATAGAATAAACGAAAATACCTTTATTTTGTTTCAAGACTTCATAAGACTAGAGATTTTGAGGCGAATGTCATTGCCACACGAAACCCTAGAAATGGATCTTCCATCAAGCTGAAAATACCCCATATTGGAATATTTGGTGCCGAGCGTATATTTATCCGTAGAGGCTTAGATTTTTACCAGCAAAGGATGCATCCTATTACTTCACAAAAATGGTAAAAGAAAGTCAAACTATTTAGAATTGATCATCTAATAACAACTCAAACGGATCAAAGTCAACAGCCCGTGCACGAAGACGGCCAAGTCGTGCAGCAAAAATCAAAATTTCTCAAAATTCTGACTTACTCTGAAAATCATATGTATTTTTATAAATAGTACTAGAATAGTGTTTTTAAACTGCGGAATAAAATTTAGTGTAACTCTATTATGTGAAGAGATACAGTTGCCACAATTTTGGACAAATCTGCAATTAGGCGACTCCTGTTGTGTGACAGCGATTTCATCCCAAGCGCACAAATTTCGACTTTTTAGCCTTTCCCACAAGTTAGAATTAACAAATATGATTTAAAAGCGTAAAAAGTTAAAATCATACCTTAAACGTTCCATAATTTTTCTTCCACGGCGTCATTTTACAGATTAACTGGCAGCAAATTTGAGATGGCCGTGTCACGGATGCGTTTAATAAATTTGGTCACGGTTTTCTTCAGCGGAATCCAAGCAGCGGTCATGTTAGCTAAAAACCTGAACATCTCCACAAACTTCCATGAAGTTAGTGTTGTTATTTAATTAAACGAACATTCTTCCTATCGAGAAATCACCAGCTGCTGATAAAATAAAGAAGTTATATCGAGCCAAAGAGGTTTCAAATACTATTCGCTCCAGTCCCTTACAGAGCGAGTATAAATAAGAGCCGTGCATCTAATTTCGGCCCAGTTCAAGTAAGAATCCTTTGGTGTTGTTACCTTCGTGTTCTCACCATGTCCGGCGAGCAAGCTCCCGTGGCGGAGGTAGTTCCAGACAGTTCAAACGCTTCTTCAGTCAGCTCAAGCGCCTCAACCAGGCCCAGCTAACCAGAACCGTTATACTGGTAAACTTTTCTTTAGTATTTGTCCGGCTGTTTAGCCGTTTCGTCGCTTGTTCCCCCGCGGCTCCACGTGATCGCCGGTTTTTATCTCCTCACCCTGCTCCTTGTCCCTTATCCGCTAGCCTCGTTTCTTTCTAAAGTTTTTCGCTTCCCTACAGCTTTTATGGAATTTACACGCTTTTATATTTGGTTGTTGAGCTATTTATATTGCTTTGCGTGCTTCGCTTCGCAAACACCGGCTTTGTGCAGTACTCTTCCCTCGGTTCCCCCCTTTCAGTTTGTACGCTTTTTATGTTTGTACGTTTATTTTTTGCGTATTTTGCCTCATAAACATCGGGTTTGTGCAGTGCTTTTCCCTCATTTCCCATTTTAGTTTGTACGCCTGTATTTGTCCAGTTTTGTTATGCGTACTTTGCCTCGCAAACATTGGGTTGGTGCAGTGCTTTTCCCTCGGGTCCCTTAGTTTGTGCGCTTGTTTGTGACGTTTTGTTATATGCGTTCTTTGCCTTACAAACACCTCTGGTTCGTGCAGTGCTTTGAAACGTTTTTACGCCTATATTTGTCACGTTTTGTTATGCGTATTTTGTCTCACAAACATCGGGTTTGTGAGGTGTTTTTGAAGTTTGTACGCCTTTATTTGTGACGTTTTGTTTATATGCGTATTTTGCCTCACAAACATCGGGTTTGTGCAGTGCTTTTGAAGTTTGTACGCCTTTATTTGTCACGTTTTGTTATGCGTACTTTGCCTCACAAACATCGGGTTTGTGAGGTGTTTTTGATGTTTGTACGCCTTTATTTGTGACGTTTTGTTAATATGTGTACTTTGCCTCACGAACATCGGGTTTGTGCAGTGCTTTTGAAGTTTGTACGCCATACTTTGCCTCACAAACATTGGGTTTGTGCAGTACTTTCAGGAAAGTTTATACGACTTTATTTGTGACGTTTTGTTATGCGTACTTTGCCTCGCAAACATCGGGTTTGTGTAGTGCTTTTGAAGTTTGTACGTCTTTATTATGCGTACTTTGCCTCAAAAAACACCGGGTTTGTGCTGTGCTTTTGAAGTTTGTACGCCTTTATTATGCGTACTTTGCCTCACAAACATTGGGTTTGTGCAGTGCCTTTAAAGTTTGTACGCCTTTATTTGTCACGTTTTGTTATGCGTACTTTGCCACGCGAACATCGGGTTTGTGCAGTGCCTTTGAAGTTTGTACGCCTTTATTTGTCACGCTCTGTTATGCGTACTTTGCCTCACAAGCATCGGGTTTGTGCAGTGCTTTTGAAATTGTACGCCTTTATTTGTCACGTTTTGTTATACGTACTTTGCCTCACAAACATCGGGTTTGTGCAGTGCTTTTTAGTTTGTACGCCTTTATTTGTGACGTTTTGTTATGCGTACTTTGACTCGCAAACATTGGGTTTGTGTAGTGCTTTTGAAGTCTGTACTCCTTTATTATGCGTACTTTGCCTCATAAACATCGGGTTTGTGCAGTGCCTTTAAGTTTGTACACCTTTATTTGTGACGTTTTGTTAATGCGTACTTTGCCTCGCAAACATCGGGTTTGTGCAGTGCTTTTGAAATTGTACGCCTTTATTTGTCACGTTTTGTTATACGTACTTTGCCTCACAAACATCGGGTTTGTGCAGTGCTTTTTAGTTTGTACGCCTTTATTTGTGACGTTTTGTTAATGCGTACTTTGCCTCGCAAACATCGGGTTTGTGTAGTGCTTTTGAAGTTTGTACGCCTTTATTCGTGACGCCTTTATTATGCGTACTTTGCCTCATCCACAAACATCGGGTTTGTACAGTGTCTTTGAAGTTTGTACGCCTTTATTTGTCACGTTTTGTTAATATGAGTACTTCACCTCACAAATATCTGGTTTGTGTAGTGCTTTCGAGGTTTATACACCTTTGTCTGTCAAGTTTTTGTTATTAGTACTTTGCCTGACAGACATCGAGTCTGTGACATGCTTCGCTCAGTTCCGTTGAAGTTTGTATACATTGGTTTTTATTACCCTGGGTCTGCTTGTTCTTGTATTTATTTTTATGTTTTAAATTTTGCAGAATCGTTACTTTTCATGTCTTTGGCATCCTATTGTTTCCTTTTCTATATTATTGTTGCCAGTTCTACCCGGTTTAGCACTCTTTTATTGTGCGTTCCGCCTTTATTAGCGGATTTTATGGTTCGTATGTTTATCTTGGTGTTAAACTCGAAGTTTACATATTTTGGGTAGTTATCCGTATTCCTTTCCGTTTACTCTTTATTTCCCTGTCATTTGCGGAGTTTGTTTCGTTCCGCGCCCTCTCCCGCGCCATTTATCTCGATTCCTTATTTTCCCATGGTAGCCTGAAAGGGTGTCTAATGCCCTAGTCGGATTACTGACGCTCAGGTTGCCATCCCTTGGGTGGGTTCTCTCGCAAGTTTCCCGCGCACAATCGTTTACGTTTTCCTCGACATTATATCCTGTTCGCCACTCAAGGGCTGGCAGCCTTTATATCATATATATTTGTCATGCACAGAGTATAACCGTCCTTTTCAATTGTAGAGCTTTGTTTTGTCCTCTGCTTATGCTACTTAAAGACACCCTCAAAAGAGTTTTCTAGTTTTCTGATTTCTTGGCCTTTAGACAAGATGTTTTATCTGCCACGCCTAGGATATGTCGCTTTCTGGATTGCAAAGGCTCCCGGAAAAAGACGCAGGTCCACATCACTTCTATGTCCTCCTCTAGAAGGCCTAAAATTCATATCCGTGGTTGCCCTTTTCGCCTATCCTGTTCCGCGCCTTCTGCCGCGCTATTTGTTTCGCTCCCCTTTTCCCATGGTAGCCTGAAAGGGTGTCTAATGCCCTAGTCGGATTACTGACGCTCAGGTTGCCGACCCTTGGGTGGGTTCTCTCGCAAGTTCCCGCGCACAATCGTTTTCGTTTTCCTCGACATTATATCCTGTTCGCCACTCAAGGGCTGGCAGCCTTTATATCATATATATTTGTCATGTACAGAGTATAACCGTCCTTTTCAATTGTAGAGCTTTGCTTTGTCCTCTGCTTATGCTACTTAAAGACACCCTCAAAAGAGTTTTCTAGTTTTCTGATTTCTTGGCCTTTAGACAAGATGTTTTATCTGCCACGCCTAGGATATGTCGCTTTCTGGATTGCAAAGGCTCCCGGAAAAAGACGCAGGTCCACATCACTTCTATGTCCTCCTCTAGAAGGCCTAAAATTCATATCCGTGGTTGCCCTTTTCGCCTATCCTGTTCCGCGCCTTTTGCCGCGCTATTTGTTTCGTCCCTCTTTTCCCATGGTAGCCTGAAAGGGTGTCTAATGCCCTAGTCGGATTACTGACGCTCAGGTTGCCATCCCTTGGGTGGGTCTCTCGCGAGTTTCCCGCGCACAATCGTTTGCGTTTTCCCCAACAGTTCACCACTCAAGGGCTGGCAGCCTTTATATCGTATATATTTGCCATGTAAGAAGCCGTCTTTACCAATTGCAGAGCATCCCTTTGTCCTCCGCTTTTGCTAATCAAAGACTCCCTAAAAGGAGTTTTTAGTTTTTGAGTTCTTTGCCGGGATGCAACAAGATGTTTTCTGCCACGCTTATTTAGCAGATTGCGAACTCTACTTTATAGGATTACGAGGGAAAACTCTGCACAGCTTAAGAGCCGGGGTGGCTATTTCTTTAGCCTTCACTCTAGACGCTATGGCTCATTTTGGTTGGTGCCATGCTTGCTCCTACCGCATCCTATAACATGAATACTGCACAAGACCTTCGTTTTACAGGACCATCGGAGTTGCTGTCTCGCCATGTCTCCTTTAGATTTGGGTGATTGGATGGGATTTTATGGTTTGGGGTTTTAGGTTTGAGTGTTGGCAAGCGTCTCGGGTTATTTGGTGTTAGGCCATTGTAACGTTTGACGTCTGGGCACGGTCGCATATCTCCATCTCTTATTAAGCAAGCGTGAAAGGGACTGTCGCGAATAGTATGCTATTCGCTCCAGTCCCTTACAGAGCGAGTATAAATAAGAGCTGTGCATCTAATTTCGGCCCAGTTCAAGTAAGAATCCTCCAGTTGTTGGCAACCGTACCTGTTATCTCTCTCTTTCGCGCTTGCCCCCTATGCCTCCGTGCTTTACTTTCCCCTCCCTCCCTTTCCCTATCCGTTTTCACTTCCTACTCTCTCAAGCACGGTCGCATATCTCCATCTCTTATTAAGCAAGCGTGAAAGGGACTGTCGTGAATAGTATGCTATCGTCCATCTTGTTTTTTTTTATAAATTACCGCTGACCGGAACAGCACTCTGGTCTGATCCGGAAATCCGTTCGACCGCTTGAAAAGCAATCCAAGACGATGTGTTCAGAATAACGGTGGTAAAGACATTTCTTTCGTAAATATTCTTTGGACAAAGTGTGCAATAGCTATCACTTTTATCATAAACATTCATGTAGATCGACCGCATGAATAAATAATCTCTATAATTTAGGTAGGTCGTGCAACTCCGCTCCGTATTGTCCAGTTGTGGACCCCCGTCACGCAACACCTCCCCAGACGGGGGTCCATAACAGGACTATACTCCATATTGAGATGTAATGATTTTTCACATGATGAGACAGTCCTGTTTATTTTGCTATAACACAATGGGCAAAGGAGTCAAACTTGACTTGGCTTGAGATCAGGCTCTCTTGTTTGGGTTTCCCGGGAGGGCGACAAAACCCAAAGCCCACCGGGAGGCCGTTTCGTATAACTCACTTTATACCGGTCATTTCGCGCGAAACCCAAACAAGAGATCTTGCTATAACATGAACAAGCAATCATTCCCGCTGCTTTCCAGTCTTTTCTCTTTAAATAAGCGATATGTTCTTTGCAGATTCCGTCACTACTAGTCATATACGGTGTTGCAAGGGGACCCGGGGAGGGGAGAAGTAGTCGCTTGCATTCAGTGTGAAATTATTTTAATTTGCTAGGACAAAATCAACAATTGTTTTGTGTAAGAGAAAGGTTTCATATAAAGACGTTACTACGTTAGGCCTAAAGATACGCCCCAGCCACATGAGATTATAATCCTACTTAGTTTCTAATAGCACTTATAAGACGCAGCGTGATAGGGTCCTGACATTAGAATAAGACCCAACGCAAGAGGCAAATGATTGATCTGCTCGCCACTGACGAATCACGATATTTTGTACAACTTCGTCCAATAATTATAACCCATATCATGATCATTATTTATTCGGTGACATCTGATAATGCTGGTGCTTTATTCTCTTTTTATTTAAACATTTTAAGAAAAACGACAAAACGTTTTAGTTTGAAAAACATGTTTCGACAGCAACTTCTGTCATCTTCAGTTAATTAATAGTGTACAAAGCGTTGACAGTGAATATATAAGTGGAAACAAATGTTAATTATGCTAGTAACAAACAATGTAAATAAAAGCGTGACAATGTGAGAATTATAAGGATAGTTTCAAATTTACATGATGTAATTGTTGATTCAAAGACGGTTTTTCTCTATGAATATGAAAAGCCTCTTTTATCTTAAGTTGGAAACTCGTAGAAGCGTGATCTAAAATATGAAAGCAATCTTGTGAACACAAGGTACGGCAATGTTCAGAATTCAGTAGATGTTTGAAAATGTGCGAGGTCCTGTCATTGACTAAGTGCTCACGCACGCGTGTGGAAAAATGCCGGGTTGTTTCGCCGACATAACAGGCATTACAGCCCGCACATACAAACTTATAAACCACACGCGAACGAAGCCCGTCAGGGACAGGGTCTTTCACGCTAAACATGTTGCCTATCTTAAAGGAAGAAAAAACTAATTTTATATCCAAATCATTACAATAGTGCTTGATAAAGTGACGAATCTTTTTCTGAGTAACGACAGAAAAATGGCCTGTATAGGGCAGCTTAAAGTAAAATGTAGGTGAAGTGGGAAGAGAATCCCGGGGACAATGATTACTTAGGGTCCCAGTAATGTAGCGGTTTACAACTCTTTCAATTAAATGGGCAGGGAAAATATTCTTTTTTAGGATTTCCATAAGCTTAGTAATGTCCTCGTGTAGCCCCAACCAGGTGTTATTAATCTTATAGGCCCTATCAACAAGAGTCCTGATGAGACCCACTTTGTAAGAGTACGAGGTAAAACTGAAATAATTGGTTAATAACCCAGTAAAGGTTTTCTTGCGGTAAACTCTAGTAAGAAAAGAATTGGGATCATTATTGTCAATTAGAACATCTAAAAAGGGTAATTGGTGCTGAGCTTCTTTTTCCATGGTAAACCTGATGTTGGGGTGTCTAGAGTTGATGTAATCAAAAAACAAAATGGCATCATGTTCCGAGTGAAATAAACAAAAAGTGTCATCAACATATCGGCGGTAAAATAAAATTTCGGAGCCTTGAAAATTATCCAACCATAGTTTTTCATGATGTCCCATAAAAAGATTAGCTAGAACGGGGGCAAGGGGAGACCCCATGGCTACACCATCAATTTGGTCATAGAAAGAACCATTAAATAAGAAATGAGTCTGGGCGGTAGCTACAGTAAGGAGGCTTCTAAGATCAGGTTTGCTTAACTTAAGGTCGGGATTGCCCTCGGAAATGTAATTGACCGCTAAGTCAATGCACTCCTCAAGGGGAATGTTGGTGAAGAGACTTTCTACATCAAACGAAACCATAAATTTACCAAACATAGATAAAGATTGGATGTCCTGTACAAAAGTAAAAGTGTCAGTAGCACAATGTTCAGTTGGAATGTGCGGCGATAAAAGGTTGCAAAGATATTTAGCCAAGTTATAATTGTATGTTCCAATAGAAGACACGATGGGGCGAAATGGTGGAGTAGAATTGGGTCCACGATCCTTGTGCATTTTGGGGAGGCCATAAATTCTTGCTGGTTGGGAGCCTTTAGGATAGATGTTCTCGTACACAAGGTTATCAAGATGGCCTTCTTTCTTTAATTTTCGAAGGAGACGTTGCAGTCTACCTTCTCTAAGTAAAGTGGGATCATCCTTAATGGGACGGAATTTAGAGGTGTCATTGATGATTTTAAGAATGCCCAGGTCGTAATCTGTTCGATCCAAGACAACCACACCATTCCCTTTGTCCGGTTTTAAAATGACGATGTTTTTGTTCTTTCTTAGTTCTTTGAGAACCCTGAGTTTCTTGAGGTCTGCAGTCGTTGGACGGTACGAAGAGACATAGCTGTGGGCCAAGTGAGAAAGATCTGCGACAAGTTTTCCGGCTTGTTTGATGTCTCTCAATTTCTTGACCATGGTGTGATTTATAAGCTCGAAGCATGTGAAGACATCTGACTCGTTTATTCTTGGTGGACGGATGGAGTGAGTTAATCCAAATTTGAGAATGTCGAGTTGTTCCGACGTAAGACTGTGAGAGGACAGGTTGGTGACCGTCTCATTAGATGTGAAAGGGATAGACTTGTTGCGAGTGAGATTTTTGAGCTTCTTCTGGTGTGTCCTGACAAATTGTACGGTTGCTTTTTTAACATTGTGATGTAATGTACGGTTAAGAATGTAGAGATCAACACTGTTCAGTATACTATGAACAAGAGTAGTTAGCTGGTCTCTTACGTGGATCAATTTCCGATGTTCCTTTGACCGTTTGGCGATGGCACTTCTCAAAAGCTGTTTTCGGATGGTAGTGGTATCGTGTCGGTTGGTGTTAGGAAGATTGAAGCAGATAAACTTAGGAAAAACGTTGAAAGATTGACAGTTGCGTAGGAAGTTTAAATCCAACTCGGCTTTGCGAGACTTGATCGAGATCTTCTCAAGTTTTCGTAGATCAGCAATGTTAATGTGATCATACTTTGCTGCTATGTCGTGAATGATATTTCCAAAAGGTCTAGATGTTAGCAGGCAGGTTATAATTTTAAGAAAAACGACAAAACGTTTTAGATTGCTTTTCATATTTGCTTTCATATTTTAGATCACGCTTCTACGAGTTTCCAACTTAAGATAAAAGAGGCTTTTCATATTCATAGAGAAAAACCGTCTTTGAATCAACAATTACATCATGTAAATTTGAAACTATCCTTATAATTCTCACATTGTCACGCTTTTATTTACATTGTTTGTTACTAGCATAATTAACATTTGTTTCCACTTATATATTCACTGTCAACGCTTTGTACACTATTAATTAACTGAAGATGACAGAAGTTGCTGTCGAAACATGTTTTTCAAACTAAAACGTTTTGTCGTTTTTCTTAAAATTATAACCTGCCTGCTAACATCTAGACCTTATTTAAACATTTTTTTACGATTATTTGCTGGAAATCAGATGCTTACTAGAGATTGAGCACCAGTACGACTTTTGAATTTAAAGCAGGTCACATCCAAGAGCTGTCGGTCCTTCCTGTTACTGAACAGGAGATAAGGGGACTCTAGGTATAGATTTGGTAGTGGCATATAATCCGACCACAAAATTAAACTATTCTGCAGATAATGTCTCTATCGCGACTTGCGCAATCTATCGAGACTAAACCCTGCAAACCTGGACTCGTGCTTTTGGACATCCTTTCTTATTTCAGATGCATGTGTTTAATTTGAGTATTTTTTCCTGTCACCACTATCGTCACCAAACATTCCGTTGCCCTTTCCCCCGGGTGGGGAGGTGATTCATCATCAGTATTTTGAATGACCAAACTAACTAAGCCATGCTGCAGATGCTACATTTGTGCGTTTGAACAGTGAAACTTTCAGATTTCCATACCCTTACACGAAATTTAGTGTTGTCATTCAGTTCAATCCGTCGAACTAGGCGAGCCTAGCGATTTCCTTTGCAGTGCAACAAACGTCTGGCGCTATTCTGCACTCACTCTCTGCATCACTGTACTATTTTTAAAGCTAACGTGGATTACAGGCGTCTTTGAGTTAGATAAGTGGCGCAAATGTTTAAATCGTGCTTTAAGAATGCAAAAAGGCAAGGTATTTCTATTTTCATGATCAATTCAGCCTCATTCTCCTTAATAGCACTTTGGATGGCTTTAGATCCCCCTGAGCGCCAAAAAATCATCCGCCCAGACGAGTACATATTTCTTGTGTGCAAGCCTTTCTTCACCAACACCAGCCTGTTACTGTTCATCGCAGTCTGTGCTGACATGCTAACCATGGCTCTCCTGTGCGCGTTTTATGCTTTCAAAGTCAAAGGTAAGAGGTATACCCGAGAAATTCAACGAGACAAAATACATAGGATTCTCTATGTATATTCTCACAAGAGAAAAACAATGAAATAAATAGACTTTTTAGAGTTTTAAATAAAGTAAGTGTTACCATATCTTACCAAACCTCACTTAACCGGTAACACTTACTTCATTTAATACTATTATTTAATAGAAAGTCTATTTCTTTCATAGTTTTACTCCACTCCGCCCGGATAAAAAACTGAAAGCTCCCTGTGATGTCTGACTAGCAATTCAAGCTCTATGCTCACACGTTCACAGTCGAAGACAAACAGTCGAAACGTGCGTTTTTAAAAACATGTCAGCTGTCATATTAATGGTTAAAACCGGTTTGGTGAGATATCTGATCCACAAGTCGCATGGAAATGAGGTTGTGTACTCGAGTACCCAGAGGTCTTTATTTTTACTCGTTGCGTTGCGCCTCGTTGTCGCGGCTTCGCCGCTCAAACTCGCCGTTTCCACTAAAAAATAAAAACCTCTGGCACCCAGCAGGGTAGATTATATGCCACTTCATTTTAATTGCGTTGGGTCTTATTCTAATGTCAGGACCCTATCACGCTGCGTCTTATAAGTGCAATTATAAATGCTAAGATGGATTATAATCTCATGTGGCTGGGGCGTATCGTTAGGCCTAACGCAATAATGTGTATATAGAGCAGTTTTCAATTGAGCGTCGAAAGTAATTACACAATTGCTTTGGTTTTGCATTGCTACGCTTTATGATTGGCTAAAAAATCTCGTGCCACTTTCTCGACCAATAAGAAGTAAAACCAAAACCAATCGTGACTTGATATAATTGCTTCGAGCTCTGATTGGTTCATTGGATTGTTTACCACTGCTGTGATTGGTCAGAGTTATTACTTTGGTTTTTGTTTTACGACACTCAATTGAAAACTGCTCTATGATACCTTTCTCTTACACAAACAACTGTTGTTGTTGTTTTTGTCCTAGCAAATGAAAATCATTTCACACTGAATGTAAGCGACTACTTCTCCCCTCCCGGGTCCCCTTGCAACACCGTATATGACTAGTAGTGACGGAATCTACAAAGAACATATCGCTTATTTAATGGCAAAAGACTGGAAAGCAGCGGAAATGATTGCTTGTTCATGTTTTAGCAAGATCTCTTGTTTGGGTTTCGCGCGAAATGACCGGTATAAAGTGAGTTATACGAAACTTCCTCCCGGTGGGCTTTGGGTTTTGTCGCCCTCCCGGGAAACCCAAACAAGGGAGCCTGATCTCAAGCCAAGTCAAGTTTGATTCCTTTGCCCATTGTGTTACAGCAAAATAAACAGGACTGTCTCATCGTGTGAAAAATCATTACATCTCAATATGGAGTGTAGTCCAGTTATGGATCCCCGTCTGGGGAGGTGTTGCGTGACGGGGATCCACAACTGGACAATACGGAGCGGAGTTGTACGACCACCTAAATTATAGAGATTATTTATTCATGCAGTCGTTCTATTTGAACGTTTGCGATAAAAGTGATAGCTATTGCACACTTTGTTCAAAGAATATTCACAAAAAAATGTATTTGCTACCGTTATTTTGAACACATCGCCTTGGATTGCTTTTCAAGCAGTCGAACTCATTTCCGGATCAGACCAGAGTGCTGTTCCGGTCAGCGGTAATTTATAAAAAAAAAACAAGATGGACGATAGTATTTGAAACCTCTTTGGCTCGATATAACTTCTTTATTTTATCAGCAGCTGGTGATTTGTCGGTAGGAAGAATGTTTGTTTAAATAACAACACTAACTTCATGGAAGTTTGTGGAGATGTTCAGGTTTTTAGCTAACATCACCGCTGCTTGGATTCCGCTGAAGAAAACCGTGACCAACTTTAACGCATCCGTGACACGGCAATCTCAAATTTGTTGCCAGTTAAGGAGGCTCGTACCCATTTCTCAAGTCCACACCCTTTCAATTTTAATGGGCCATATCTTTTGTTGTAGTGCATAAAAAGACAAGCCACTTTGCATGCAAACACACAATACATTGAACTTTATGGGAGTATAGGATTTGTTTACATTGGTGCTTCCATGGCAACGGAATGGTGATCCTCTGAAATTCACAAGTCGCGGAGTTTCTCTAGATCAAGAGAAATTTTTGTAAAACCCGCTAGTGGACTAATTGATTAGACCGTGGGCTTCAACTGGACAAAGTTTGAAAGAAATGTATGAGAGCGTTTTCGAAATTTTTAGGGATGAAATTTTGGGGATGATAAATACAGTAAAAAGCATACTATCGACATAATTGGCTAATATCTAAAGAAAATGGTGCGCGATGGGGATGCAGTTTCATCTCATAGTAGTTTGATTCCGTTTGAAATGGTGTGTGAAAAAGTGAGGGGGTTGCTTTAGCCGATTGCAAGAAAGAAGGATTTGATTAGCGTGCGTTCAGCTGCTCTTATTGCCATTTTTGTATGTAATTTGGTCTATGCCTACAAATGTGATGATAATTTGGAAACCGCGAGATAATTTTTTTTAAAAATTTGACAATCTCGAGATTGGTCATCAATTTATATGGCCTGCAAGTTTCAAGGACATTGAAGACATGCAAGGCAATAAAATAGGGCCTCCAATGTACCAATTTTTTCCCGCAAAGTTTGTGTTTACAAGTGAGCGTCCTCATTATTCACAGGTATTGTTTTCAAGTTTCATATGCACGTGCAAAACTTTACAAAAAAATTTATTTGCATCGAACACAACGCTCGATTGCTTTCCGAAGAATTTTCCGAAACATGCTAATAACTGGCTTGCGTTACGAATAGCAATGACAACAGTACTGATGAAGACAACGTCGGAAACGTCACGTTTCATCAAGTGCCGGATGGAGAAATAACACATTTATGATTGTCTCACTCTGGTTATTTGTTGCAATCGGCGTAGCATCTGTTCCTTATTTAGATATAAAATGGCGCAAAGCAGAATTCTCAGCTAAAATATAAAGTTGTCACGCTGTTCTTGCGTGCGACATATTAAAGAAGCACTGTTGCTGCATTACGTTTATAAATTTCCAAATTGGGATATGCTCTTTTTGTCCTGCAATTTTAAAGAGACCCTCGGTATGGCTGCATTACAGCGTAATAGCGCAACATCGAGTGCGTAATGTTATTACAATTCTCAAGCCAGCTATTAGCATATTTCGGAAAATTCTTCGGAAAGCAATCGAGCGTTCTGTTCCGATGCAAATAAATTTTTTGCTAAAGTTTTGCACGTGCATATGAAACTCGAAAACAATACCCGTGAATAATGAGGACGCTCACTTGTAAACACAAACTCTGCGGGAAAAAAATGGTACATTGGAGGCCCTATTTTATTGCCTTGCATGTCTTCAATGTCCTTGAAACTTGCAGGCCATATAAATTGATGACCAATCTCGAGATTGTCAAATTTTTAAAAAAATTTATCTCGCGGTTTCCAAATTATCATCACATTTGTAGGCGTAGACCAAATTACATACAAAAATGGCAACAAGAGCAGCTGAACGCACGCTAATCAAATCCTTCTTTCTTGCAATCGGCTAAAGCAACCCCCTCACTTTTTCACACACCATTTCAAACGGAATCAAACTACTATGAGATGAAACTGCATCCCCATCGCGCACCATTTTCTTTAGATATTAGCCAATTATGTCGATAGTATGCTTTTCACTGTATTTATAATCCCCAAAATTTCATCCCTAAAAATTTCGAAAACGCTCTCATACATTTCTTTCAAACTTTGTCCAGTTGAAGCCCACGGTCTAATCAATTAGTCCACTAGCGGGTTTTACAAAAATTTCTCTTGATCTAGAGAAACTCCGCAACTTGTGAATTTCAGAGGATCACCATTCCGTTGCCATGGAAGCACCGATGTAAACAAATCCTATACTCCCATAAAGTTCAATGTATTGTGTGTTTGCATGCAAAGTGGCTTGTCTTTTTATGCACTACAACAAAAGATATGGCCCATTAAAATTGAAAGGGTGTGGACTTGAGAAATGGGTACGAGCCTCCTTAATCTGTAAAATGACGCCGTGGTAGAAAAATTATGGAACGTTTAGGGTATGATTTTAACTTTTTACGCTTTTAAATCATATTTGTTAATTCTAACTTGTGGGAAAGGCTAAAAAGTCGAAATTTGCGCGCTCGGGATGAATTCGCTGTCACACAACAGGAGTCGCCTAATTGCAGATTTGTCCAAAATTGTGGCAACCGTATCTCTTCGCATAATAGAGTTACACTAAATTTTATTCCGCAGTTTAAAAACACCATTCTAGTACTCTTTATAAAAATACATATGATTTTCAGAGTAAGTCAGAATTTTGAGAAATTTTGATTTTTGCTGCACGACTTGGGCGTCTTTGTGCACGGGCTGTTGACTATGATCTGTTTGAGTTGTTATTAGAAGATGATCAATTCTAAATAGTTTGACATCCTTTGCTGGTAAAAATCTAAGCCTCTACGGATAAATATACGCTCGGCACCAAATATTCCAATATGGGGTATTTTCAGCTTGATGATAGGTTCATTTCTAGGGTTTCAGGTGGCAATGACATTCGCCTCAAAATCTCGAGTCTTATGAAGTCTTGAAACAAAATAAAGGTATTTTCGTTTATCCTGTGTCAACCTTGTTTCGTGTAGAAAGTTTGAAGGAAATCGGAATATCGATCCAAATCGAGTGGTCAAAATTTACACGGACTGCCTCTTAAAGGTTGTCTCCCTAAAAACCGGCTGATGATTTTGGTTCTAAAAATAAATTATCTGATAGATCTGAGATAATATAGCTGAGCAAACTACAATGATGTATTTGTGGATTGAAAAAAAATTGTTGGTCCTCTCGAGTGAATTGATATTTTTTTAACAGCGACGGCAATGTTTGTGATTTATTCAGGTCTCTGCGGCATAAAACTAGTACCGACCACGTGAAGATTAAATAAATTTAAAAAATAAAATTATCATTTGGATCCAACCAATTGCATTTTTATGTCTGCTAAGTTGAAAGCTTAATAATAACCCCATATCAGAGAGATTCATTTTTCGAACCAAAATCATCAGCAGGTTTTTAGGGAGACAACCTCTTAATGTGGTTACTCCGCTACGCCCACGTTTTGGTGGACAGGTGCAGTGTCGGCTGGATGATCGGCGTATGTAAAAGAAAAAATAGAAAGTTAAAATTATTTCATTTTATGATTCCGTACGTACTTGTAGACAGATGGAGGCTTATAATTACTATAATCAGGTGACGTCTACTATATATTTTTTTTCAGAGCGTGAAGTCCTCGGACACTGGGTGTTGGATGGCCGGGATCAGGACATAAAGTAAGTCCGAAATCATGGACTTAATTCTGTTCGTTATCAAAGGAGACTGTCATAATTTAACAAACATCTCATTACAAATCAAGCATTCCATGACTGGAGTTGTTTTGCCCAGAAATACTTATCTGAAAGAAAAGGCAAAATGACCAAAATTTAGACTACATTGTATGAAAGCTAAGTGCTAGGATCCGGTTGCATAAAGCACCTTAAGATTAAACAAGATTCTGCAACCGTTTCCTGCGTTCCAAATGATTTTCTCGCGCTCTCTTTGTGTTTCCTATACTCGTTAATGCGCCTTCGATCGAGTTATCCATGATAACGCACAAGAAAATCATCCGGAACACAGAGAATGGTTGCAGAAAATACCACTTATTCTTACATGGCTTTTTGCAGCCGGGCCCAGAACTCCAAATAAACTCATGCCGATCAATCCTCGTCAGTTAATAAATTAACAAATATAATAGTGGTAATAAAATCAACATTTAAATATTGGTATAAATATACTTCTGAACTGGCTTGGGTTACTGATCTGGTATCTGGTATCTTGAGGAGCCAGTTGCATGAAGCTTAACGTCAGACGTAACAGCTAACTTCGGACGTTCAGCCCGCAGTCAAACTTACTTTTTTACGTAAGATGTTAGCAGTGACGTCCAACGTTAAGTTTTATGCAACCGGCCCCAGATGACCTTAGAGCCGAAGTAACCAAATTGAAAGAAATGGCGCTTTCACTACTTTTCAGTATTTTACGAAATCATTTCACCAATAAAGATTTTGTTACTTATTCATTGATGATTCGCTACAATAACTATGATAGATTTTTGTCTCAAAGCAGTAAATGAAAAAGTCAAAACTGAATGAATTAGCAACAGAGGCAGTTTTTAGAAGTGACCGTTGACAATAGAGCGTATGCACTCACGTGGCAAGCAGCTATGCAAATTTATTGGAACAAAAGAAAGTGTTAACATAAGAAAAGCGTTCAAATCCCACAGGATTGTTTTGGTACACCAACATGGCCGCCGTTCTATTGTTTTGGTACACCAATATGGCCGCCGTGACGTCATGTGCATACGCTCTATTAATCTGTCATGTTTATACGTGGAGAAAATGTAAATGACTTGACAATGAATATACATATAACGTATAGGAGTTTTTACAACTCACCAGCGATTGTGGACGCAATCCCCGAAAAAAATATCATTAATCTGACTGCCATTATCCAGATTAGGACCTTAGCTCAGAGCAAAGGCCATCAGACCATTTCATCGGACCCGGTTTTGGAACAGTCTCCACATTTCCACTTTTTATACCTGCAGTTCTCAAATAGCCCTTCTCCATCGGCCATCAGTGCCCTGTGGGTTTCACTGCAAGGTTTGCCTTGTGATATTTTAATGGTGTTCCTTATCCAGCTCCATCTTTTTTTACCAAATTCGCTCTCTTCCAGAGGTCTTCCTTTTTCATTCTATCCTGCCAGACTGAGTATTCTTAAATAAACGTTTTTCTTTAGCAATGATCGATTTGTGAACATTAGAAGCTTACCCAATGCTCGCTCGGAACCCCTTCACGTTTCAGCACCATATAACAGGACAGAACGATATTACGTGACTATATATGACACGAAAAAGCACAAATCCCCGTGCACGCCAAAATTCGTTTGGGACGAGATTGCTGATGACATCGTTTTGAGAATAAATGACAGTCTGTTTTGATAAAGGCGAGTTATCCCTTTGTCAAAAGCTTGGAATCATTACCCTTCTTTCCAAAAAGGAGAAACCATCCAATAGCCTGAGAAACCTATGCACAATCTCCTTATCAAATACTTATAAAAAATCGATTATAAATTAAATTACTTTAAGGGCCCATTGCACTATTCTGTTGCTAAGTAATGCGGTTGCTACGCAGAGCTGAATCAAATACAATTTTACTTCCGGTGAAAGTGACGGGCAGCTTCGCGCGATTTTTCTCCCTGGAGTCCGTACAAATTCAAAACTATCCTAAACAATGCAAAATTTGAAGTTCGTCTCGTTCAACTCCTGAATTCTTGGTTAGTACTTAAACTTATTTCAAGCTGGATATTTTCCTCTGGAAAGATTCGTCTTGGACGCTTTTCATGCAAGCTGATTCAAAATGTAGAAATAACTGAAGGAGTAAGAACGCTAAAACTGATCAGTTCACAGATATCGGTATTTGCTGAAAGTTTATTCCTACTGTTTCAGTCTTCGAACCGTTTTTTCGTTTCTTTTTGTCAATGCTGACCGCATCAACTGCCGAGACCTGATTCTGGACTGAGAAGTTAGAGGATGTCTGGAGGTATACCTGCCCATATGTAGCAATATTTAATCCTTTTTGAAATCTATTTGATTTAAACTTTGTTATCTGTAAATTTAAACTTTTATACTAAATTTCATTTAATCTTTATTTAAAATTTTATGTAAACTTTCATTTTTTTTTATTTAAACTTTGTTCAAAATGCATTTAAACTTCGTTCAAATGTCGTTTAAACTTCGATGATAAATTTCATTTGAACTTCCAAATTTTATTTAATCTTCTTTCAATTTTCAGTTAAGGTGGCTCCCAACAGTTTCCAGCACTTTCCAAGACTTAGATTTTGATGGGTCATTAAAACCACTCTTTATCAGTTGATGCTACAATCATGATATCAAACGAATGCCCAATGATTGGTGAACACGTTGTTATCATTTTTGTGACACAATATGTTACTATAGCAACAGTATAACGTGCTGAAAACACCCTTAATTTTAGCTTTAAGTGTTAATAACTCTAAAATGACTCGGTGAACCCCATTTTTTATTGTCCAATTTTGATTAGTAGGATAAGATGCAACTTTTGGCAAAGTTTAAAAAAAATTCTGTAGGTGGGGTTCAGAGCCACCTTAAATTTTCGAAAATTTTGCATTGTTTTGAATTTGTACGGACTCCAGGGAGAAAAATCGCGCGAAGCTGCTCGTCACTTTCACCGGAAGTAAAATTGTACTTGCTTTAGCTCTGCATAGCAACCGCATTACTTAGCAACATAATAGCATTAAATATTGCTACATATGGGCAGGCATACTGGAGCCAACATGTGAGTAAGATGTTAACATTTGCGGAAAAGTCAGCTTGAATTTTTACAATTTCAACTGGAAGCGTAGCGCGTTTGTTTTTCTCGTAGCTACAGTTTTTACGTATTTCTCAGGGCTGATTTCTAGTATAAAATTTAGAAGCCGTCGAAGTTGTACATATTTCAACAAAGTGTGAATGAACAAAGTACAGTGAGTTCAAATTTGTTTGACAGAAATTTTGAATAAATGGAAATAATTCCCAATTCGTTTAGTTTTATTACTCGTACGTTTTTCCGTCCGTGGAAGAAATTAACTGCGGGATTAACTGATAAATTGTCATTGTGTGTTGATACGATGCAACTTCAGGCAAAAATTTCAGTGAAAAAAAAAAATTCAAAAGAAGTAAAGACAGTGGGTTGTACCTATTGAGAAAAGATGTTTACGTTTTAGATTTAGATTTTCATTGAATGAAAACAAAGAAGCATTGATTTAGATGGAACCGATTCGGCGCTGGTGTTGCGTAAGGTTTCTTATTATTCAAAACACGGACTTCAACCTTGAACTTTTGTCTTTTGACTTCGCCTATTCTATCTTCCACTTTAATGATAATCGAGTGTTTCTTAATTGTTTGATTTCTTTCGAGCTATTCCGCTAAAAATGGCCACTTAACTGAGATAACCGTTTGCACATAAACAAATTAAACGTCGCATAATTTTGGGCAAACAAAACAAAATAACATTACATCCTCAGTTTCCGTTTCGATCTGTATATGACTTAAAAACATTGCATGTAATAAAATAAGAAGCACAAAACTGATAAGTTTCTGATAAAACAAATAGAACTAGTGCTTTAATGGCTTTGTCGTTATTTTAGAAGGGGAAACAAGAACAACAACTCTTCGAGTAGTGAAGTCCTGCTTTAAGAAGCTTTAAAGGTCTTATAAGTGCCCCTAAGGTACAATAATTAATTCAATATATTGTTATGATTTGTTTTACATGCACAGTCACTTTTCCGGTCACACTGGGTGATCTGTTACGAACGTTACTACACTGTATACGTCATTTGAAACCTTTAATCAGTCTTTCGCAATCACTCGTGCATGAAAGGTCAACTTAATACTTCCATGTATCTGTTGCTCGAAAAGAAAGAAAACGAAATCGTTATCGAATGGAACTCTCGCCAAACCCGGCAATAATGTAAGTTCCTTTTCCTTGATAAGTTTTCGTATATTTTGTAAATAAATCCAATCATCCATGAGCTTGAAGTTGCTATATTTAACTATTATAGCGCTCAAGCTTGCGTGATATCGCCTAATACTTAGCCGAATTCAGCTGAAATACATTTGCATTTTCAATTGAAAAACACACAAACCTGATCCATCGTCTTTTTGAAAAATATGGCGAGGCCGTAGGCCGAGTCGGCTAAAATTAGGCGATATCACGCAAGCTTGAGCGCTATAATAGTTTTATAATTCAACACATTGATAACAAAGCACAGTTTGAAGTCTATAAAGAAAAAATATCCAAGCCAAGCCTTTTATTTTAAAAAAGCTTACATATGTTTTACCGCGCGAAACTTGCAACATCACACAGTTCATGAATGAAAGTGGCGCCTTTGTCAATATTGTGCAAGCTTGAACACTATAACTGTTTTGTAATTCAACACATTGATAACAAATCACAGTTTCGAGAAAAAATTCATTGAGATATACATCCTTTCATTAAGTAAAAAGGCTAACAACAATATTTTGCCTCGCACCATTTCTTAAACAACAAACAGCGAATGCCGAAACTTTTGCTAAGCTAAAATTAATTTAGCGTACCCAATCAGTTGAGAGTTTCTACGAAGAGCTTTCGTCTACTCAAAGAACGGGACAAAGTAGTGACTACAAGAATTAAAACACAGTAAAATGGCATAGAACGTCTTAGTTACAAGTGTTTCGTATCTTGAAAAGGTCAGTTCAGAATCAAAACAAATTGAACAAACACACGGCTACGAACCTAAACATAGCGGCGAAAAGTCGGAAAGATCGGCAGCGTGGACAGTATGTCTTACAAAAATTCACAGCTAAAGGATACAAGAAACGGTTAAAACATCGTACCTGTAGTTGATTTGGCTTTTTATTCCCTTCCATCAGCACCAAATGTTTAAACATCGAAGTACGAGCTGAGTCAATCAATGTTGTTTACAAACTTGCTCGTTTCTTAGCTCCTACAGCCGTAATGACGAGATCAGAAACTATTCTGAGGAAGCATCAAGCCTATATCATATTCCAGAGATGATTACCAAAGGAATTTTACGAAAATTGTGCTCCTTCATTCACTCCTTGTCGAGCGGTCAAACTTTGAACCAGTTTTCATTCAGCTACGCCAAGAAACACTGCGACTAGTACAGCGACCGCGACAACGCGAAATTTTCGCCCTTTTTTGTCCAATCATGTGAACAATACTTTTTCTCTTTTCTTTTCTTCTCTTTTTTTCTTTCTTTTCCCTTTTTTAACTAATAGTTCACGCACTTTTTCGCCCCAAAACACGAAATTGCAGCCAGCAGTCATTTTCACTTTACTTCAAAATGCGAAATTTACCGCCATCGCTGGTTATACGTCATGTAGACATAACGCATATCGATAACCTTTTGACCATATTTGGGCAGTGTATCAATGTGTTGAATTATAACAACTGATATGAAGTCACTAACACTTCGCCTCAGGCTATCAACCACTTGAAAATCCCAACTTTTTTTCTGCCCAATTTATATAGTCGTCGCCTTGGCACGACTCAAATAATAAGAACTAAATTGAAAAAAAAATTGCCGAAGGAGGACATCTAGTAATTAAATTTTTTTGCTCTTAAGATTCTCGACTGTTGTTTGAAAAAGAAAGAAAAAGAAAAGTTTCTTTTTTTAATGTAAGTGCCATACTGCTCTTCAAATTCAAGACAGAAACCGTCCCACAGATGCGTGAGTTCCCAGAACAATGCTTTGGACGTTTTGGACTTGAAGGCATTTTCCTGCTCACCCATGCCTGCTGAAGTGATCGAAGGCTTGTGATCTGACAGACACAGGCATGGCTCGTTTCTCCCTGTCTGCAAAGAAAGGCAACTTTTTCGAGTGAAGGTTGAAACATACTTCACAAACGATAACCATACTCAACAAATCCTAACAAAATGAAGGTCTTACTTCAAGAGATCGGCAATTTCCAATTTATAGCACAACAGGCCACCTACTTCCGGCGAAGACAAAGGCGAACCTAACTCGGCGCAAATAGAAGCTAATTTCTTTTTAAAAAATTCAATCGAAAGATAAAAGATTTTTCGTGAAACGTAAGCATGCTTTTTGCGAAAAATCAAAAAACAAAAAATTAAGACGCAAAAATGTAGTTTTGAGAACACATTTTTCCCCATATTATTTGTATTTTTTTATATGGTGTATAAAATCGAATGATGCTAAAAAATTGGATAAAACTTAAGTTTCTGAAGTTATGCTCATTTTTCTGTTTTGGGTCACGTGACATTAGGCGTGGCCTGATGACGTCACATCCCGAACCACGGGTGCACTTAAATTTGGTCAAATATAAGCAAAAATTTGCTGAGCTAGAGCAAACTGATTTTTCCCTAGCAACGGCCTCAAAAGATAGTGTTATGGGCCCTTTAAGCATTAGCAAAACAAAAAGAAAAAATCCTACCAGAAATCATTCACCAAACCCAAACAAGCTATGTAAAGAAAAGGTATTCGGCGAAAAATATTAGGCTAATTAATAGAGCTTACAAAGTCAAAACATACGTTTCCGTCGATTTCAAGAAAGCCTTCTATTCGATGAAATATAATTATAATTGTCTTTTTTGTTGTTGTTGTTGCATTTCAGATTCAATGGATCACTGTCTTTTACCGAGGGGCGATGTTCAGGGAGCAAGGCTCCCGTTTTCAACCAATTAAATCCTTTCGCCACTGCCCCAATAATTAATCTTAACGGCAAGAGTTTTACGATTTCATGTTGGATAAAACAAAGGGAATGGATCCAGGATCAGAATGCAACAATTTATGGTGATTGGCATGATCCATGGCAGTTTCTTCTTAGCACTACAAATCAGAGAATTGTATTCACTCGTCACAAAAACGGAAGTGAAGAGTGGTGGTCCGTGCAGAGTGTGAAAGTGTCTTTGAGCAACTGGACTCATGTGGCAGTCACGTGGAATCACGTCACAGGGACTGTGTTGATCTATGCTGACGGTAAAGAAATAGGCAATAGAACATATTCTCCTGGGGAAACGTTCTACGGACCTACAGGAAGGCACTACATGATTGGCAGCGACGACGGTGATAAAGACCACAACCAGTTCCATGGATCAGTGATGGATGTTTACGTCTTTGCCGGAATATTTTTTCCGGATGTAATTAATACGCTAAGAGGTTTGTGATTCACAAGTCTAGAAAATGAAACATTTGAAGTTTTATTCTTCTTCTGAATTTAAAACCCTATTTTTATCCTAAATTAAATGCTTTGATTGCCTAACTACATAATTTTCTTGGTTAGCTTTAGTGCTCATGAGGTTAATACGGTTGCCTTACGTAAAAAAGGACTACATTTATAGTTGTCAAATGCGAAGTGTTTTCTGGAAACAAATTCCGTTCTTCCAAAATTCAAGGTTAGAAATCACGGTTAGAAATCGATCGTCTGTTTTTGTTTCAAGGTTTGCTTTCATAGCCAAAGATTAGAAACGTGTTCAAAGTTGAAGATGTTGATATTTCGTATTTCATTTTTGCAGTACAAGCTGGAAATAATTCCATGAGTTTCTCTTCGTCATGCAATCATCTGTAGTTTTACGGTGATCGATCGCATTACGAAATTTAAGGCGTTGTATGGCGTTTCACCTCCTGGTATGTCTGCCACTTCATTAATCTTCCAGGAAAACTATCAAACATCTTAATTTCCCAGCAAAGAAAGTTTCGATGACGAAAGCGGAATTCCCTTATAAATATTGAATTCCACAATGTTAAATTGTCTCCAATACTCATCATGCAACTTTTTGCTGGTAATTGAAAGAGCTTAAAGGGGCTATGTCGCAAGGTGTGTCTGCACAATGAGTTCCTGTCATGTGACGTCACCTGACGTCACACATGTCAAATTTCTATTGTTCCTTGCCGGATCGCGGCAAGTTTTATCGCGCTTGCACTCGTGTCGAACCACGCGAGGTAAACAAACACACGATCGATTTCGCTTTTAAATTCCTCCCCAACTTCCACCACTACTGGAAGACATCGAATTTTTCGAAAGTGCGACTAACAAGACGCAGAAATAATTTAACAAAAATCTAGCCAAGTAAATACTCTAACTAATTTGTAAACTTGAGATCTATCCTTCCACGCAATACGACGGGATGGAACGGATTGCAGCGAATTCGACAGTAATGGCCGCCAACTTGATGAAAAGCCACCGGACGTTTTTCAAGATGTTAGTACCCAGTACTCACGCGCGATCCTCGCGACATAGCCCCTTTAAGAGCAGATCCGTGCAAGAATCAAACAAAATCGCAAATCTTCGGCAAAGTTGAAAAAAATCAAATTCGCTCCTCTTTTGCATGTAGATAGTCTATAGTAAGTACATGAATGCCATGGAGTTTTTTTCCTTGAAATATCCATTTGTTTCCGAGAAAAACGAAGACATTCGTTATCATCTCAGGGCACAATTTGGCAATCCCAAACACATGCAAACAGGGTTGAAATAAGTCATGATTCACTCGACTCGCGTATCAAAACTACTGCGCTAGAAAAAGCTGTCATACTTCCAATTTGTTCTATAACTTGTCATAGTCTAAACACCATGATTTCATAATATATATAGTTAGCCTTAGCCTAACAGCGGTGCCCTCTGAAGACCCTCTGAACAAGCTTAACTAAGATGAAACTTAACTTAGGTGAAAGGTCGGAAGCACAAGAATTAAGATTGACGACCGGACCGTGTTTTTTCAATTTTAGCAATTCTGAAAAGCAGTATTACACGACCGTCTGCACAGTACATTTAGACCGTACAAAAGTTCACAAAAACATTTTTTTTCTCCGTCTAGAATAACTATTACGACTATTTTCCGAATAAAATAGAGTTGTTGCTTGTCAAAAAATGCCCGAGAAACTGATTTGCCAAAATACACAAACATAAGGCGACGCGAGTATAAAATCTAAGTCTTGTTTTGTTTACATAAAATCGCTTTTCAATCTATGTAATGAATGAACAAACCCATAAAAATGGACAACACAATCTTCTTTCGAAAAATTTTATTGAAATCTCAATTAGTTTATATTTAGAAGCAAAACGCGTACAATTTACAGCGCATCGAGGCCGAGCCGTGTCTTCGATGAAATTCAAGAAATTAAAATACAACTGAATTTAAGCTACACGTTTATAAACAATTCTCCAAAATTAACGAGAACACAAACAAAATGTCAATCACAGATTGATATCAAGATAAATTCCCATAGAAAAATGTAATTTGTTTTACCTTTAAGTCCCTCCGGCGACTACTGTACTTGGAAATTCTTTAAACCTCCGCTTTGGTGCTGAAATCCGTAAAGCGAACCCATCTCTTCGCATTGCTAAAAACGTATATAGTTCCTCGAAGCAAGATTTTATCCCTGAAAGCTCTTCTTTTTCCACTAAAGCGGCTTCTGAGTATCCCTTAATTAGTATCCCTGTCTTGAGTAGCAAACCGCGAAAAACTGCAGGTAAATAACGACTTTAATTCTCCGCTAAACACAACAAAACGAAGGACACTTGAAGGGATAGATGAGAGGGTCCAACAGGAAAATGGGACACCTTATTGAGACTTATATAACGGAGTAACTGGTTAGCTTTCAGTTACAGTTAGGAGTAGCAGTTTACAGCTATTTCAAATAACGTTGTCGGATAATAGCTCAAAGCTACAAGCCAAGATAGTTGGGAGCGGCGCAAAAGAAACGTTTTTCCCGCTCGCCGCATCGCTCATTTGCGCCGTTTCTTTTCGTTTCGCCGCTGCCAACTATCTGCATGCCTGGAACAGGTGCTCGGTTTACTCGTTCGGTCTTGACTTGAAGGCTTTGAGCTTTGAGCTTTGAGCTTTTACCCGACAACGTTAATTGAAATAGCTGTATATAGTTAAATTTAGGACTAAGCAACCCGAGATGCTAGGTGGTACAGTGGTGCGATAGGCTATGTAAGCCCAAGCCTAGCTGAGGTCACAGGTTCAATCCTGAGTGGGGATTTTAGATTTTCATTTTTTGCACTTAAAGATTTATTGAAAATAAAATTTTAAGTGTCGACATTACGTTATATAAGTCTCAATAAGGAGTCTTGGGCCCTCTCATCTATTCCTTCAAGTGCTTTCCCAACAAAACAACTAAAGTGTTTACCGAGCTCACGGCCGTAAATACTAAAAGAAGGAATGACCTACAACCACCTACAAGGAATGACCTAAAACCATCTACAACCACCTAAAACCATCTACAACCACCTACAACCATCTTCAGAAATATAAAAAGTCCGCGCAGAATACTGTTTTTATCATTTCAGTGTCAATTTGATCGATTTCAGGTAGCCTGCGTGCTCACCGGAAATGTTGCGTGACTCTTTCCACGGGTGTCCCATTTCATGGAAAGGGATTAAGTCGGTCCATTTTAGTTATCGTACTTGGTTCTTTTTCGCACTTTCATAATCATGCACAGGCAAGGCAATGGAATTCTTACTGCAATATTAGCTGAGATACTGGTATTTATTTCTTAGCAGCCACCTATTAAGCGGCCACCCCCTGTTAAGCAGCCAGTTATCAAAGTCCCGCGTCATTCCGAGATTCGGAATTCCCGTGAGAACTTTACCGCATTTTTGGAAACAAAGGGCAACAAAATATCATTTTGTTTGAAATGTTACATATCCGAACAATATTAGGTCTTTTTATGCGTGCAGCGAAGTTATTTTCCGTTAATTCGTGACTTTCAAAGTGTTTTCCACAGAGATCTGCAAGGTTTCATTCAAATCTCGGACGTTACAAAGAAATATTCAAATGTTCGTTTCATTCTCAAAATTACTGGTCACGCGTGACGGAGCATGGCTGTAAGCGGCCACCAAAAATGTAATACGCGTAGCTGACATCGTTTTGAATAACCTGATGACAGATGAGAGTCCGAAATAGAAGGTGACGAATCTTCGCGTGATTTTGTTGTCAAGTATTGTTCCTAAAATGCCTAAATCCCTTTTCTAGACGCTCTTGCCAAGTATTAAGTTTGTTTCCATGAAACGAAACACCCGTGGAAAGAGAAAGCAACATTTCCGATGAGCGTCGCAGGCTACCCGACACTGAAATTCTGCGTGGATTTTTTATATTTCTGAAGATGGTTGTAGGTGGTTGTAGGTGGTTTTAGGTGAGTAGTTATATAAGGGACTATAGCTCACTTTTCCATTTTCAGTGTGTTTTGTCGTTAATTTGATGTAATATCGTATAATTATAGACGAATCGTCTATAATTATTCACTATAGGGTACTTTTCAAGATCTTTCATTTTTATCTCCTGTAAGTTAATGTTTAACTTACAGGAGTTTATGTGGGCTAACATGCATTCTTTATGCATTTTTGTTAGCAAAAAATGCGTTAGATACTATTAAGAGGAAGAATCTGTAACAATCACCTTAGCCTTACCGAAAATGGAAAATCGAATTTCCTCAAACTCCCTGATATGGAAGGCCTGTTTGAACTTATCATAAAAATATAAGTTTCAGTTTGCTGCGGTTAATATATTTGTCAAACCGCGGCTTAACCTCACATGCGGCCTCACTGCGGTCATTTTGCGGTCGTTTACTGTCCCTCAAAAAACTATTTTGTTTGTTGATTTGAACCAGGACAAGAGAAAGATATTCAAATGTAGAGATTGTATATTGAATTCTTTGCGATGTGAACTGATTCCCATTACTTTACGTTAAGCACTAAATATTTGAGAGATTTTTGAATCTTTATGAATGAAACACCGTTATTTGAAAGCGAAATTTTACTAAAATTCAGGTCATGTTTTCGCACTCTGTTACGTTGCTTTGATCCCGGAGGTCACTACTCAGTAAAAGAACAATGCTTCCTCTCTACAAATATGCAATAAAAATCTTGGGCAACTAAAACCACGAATTTTGCGAAGCCAGAATTCCGAGGGTGGTTTTATGAATTTGCGCCATTTTAAATTGAGTTTGAGTCCACGCAAATCTCGCTCTTACAAGTCTTTAGTAAAATTATCCCTCTCACCTGTTTACATTTGAATCGAAAAACCTTTCCAAACATTCCGGCTGTTAAATCCTGTGGTTTTGATGGCCACAGTTGATTTTAAACGACGTGAACAGCTTAAAATACAACATCGCGAGCGGACATTTCAAACTCTTGGAGACATAATTCGACGGTTCTGCCTTCTAAACGTCTTGAAATCAAACTGTAATCAGGGTCACACGCTTCGCTGATCCTTGTAAGAACGGAAACTGTATTGTTGACAATTTTTGGCTTGATACTTGACCTTTGGAAAGGTTTGATCTTCATCCAGCTTCGAGTTGCTTGGGATGGCGTGACAAAACACAGTGAACTCGAAAAAGGAGAGATCCTGGGAACGAGGATGACATGAGGCACCTAATGTCGTTTCCAGACCTGCCAACTCTCACGATTCCATCTACTACATCTACATCTACATTTATTGAGTTGATAAAACCTTGTAAGATATCACATCAACATAAATAAAAACTAGAATAAAATAATAACAAAATAAGTTTCGCTGTGAGTCTCACGATTTTCAATCTTTTCTCACGGTCTCACGAAGTAGTCTCTTAATCTCACGTTTTAATTTTAAACTAGAAATACGTGTCTCGCAGAACCTCGCGAAGCTCGGGGGAGGGTGCACCGCGAGTCAAAACTCTCGATTCGCCATTCCATTTCGTCTTCTTTGAAACCGATTTCGCGCGGCTTAGCTCCCGAGGTACGACACATTTTTTAACCTCGCTTCGCGAGGAAAGATTCTGAAATGAAATTTACTACCTTGTTGAGCCCAAAATGGAAATAAAATGAGAAATATAAATGCTCGTAGTCATTTTTTCTCACTCTGACGTTCGGACTACTCGTTCATATTCCAGTTCTTGGGCCAAGAGTCCGCAGAATCTTTACCAGCGGTTGCCTAGTTCCCAGTTGCCACTGTTTTATGCAGCGGTAAGTTAACCATTAACGGCACCTCGAGTCCATGCTTTGTTTCCCTGTGATCTTTGCGATTCTATGCGCCGGCGCTCGTGTGATGAAAATGGCGAAGAGAAGTTCTGGATTAGCGGAGGAAATGAGGCGGTACGCACCTCTCGGAACGCCTCACAAGATTGGCTGAGAAAACAATAGAACAAACAACACAACAATGGACCCTAGCCCTGAAAACAATACATGTGTGTGATACTTTTGAACATTTAGTTTTAAAAGCGCTTTTATAACTTTTTTCAAACATATTCATTTGATACGATTGGCGCTACACAGTTCATATCTATCATGTGTGTGATAACCAGGTCCAATGAAATTGGATGTTTACACTCCAACAACACAGGGCCGTAGCAAGAGGAGGTACAGCCCTGTGTTGTTGGAGTGTAAACATTACTACATTAGGGACTTTAACCAAAAACCCCTCAAATCCCTTTTTTGTGGCCATTTCAACCCGTTTCAGTGTTTTCCTGAGAGATCCTGCAGAAATATGTTAAAAAGTGTCATCTTTAAGCAAACACAGCGATGTGGTTAACCCTTTGACTCTTAAATTTCCACCAAAAAAAACCCCGCTTTTTCAGGCTAGATTTGCCATTTTATGGCCATTATCTAGCCAAATTGAGGTCGAACAGTCAATAACATCGTTTGCAGCTGGGCAAACTAAACCCTCCTGCCATTTGTAGAAGTATTTGAGAATTTGAGTTCGGGTATGCGTACTGATTGAAATTTCGACAGTTTTTGAACGAAAAAAACACGACTTGCCTTGACTGTTTCTTTTTCATTCTCAAGCCCGTTCTTTTAGTTTCCTTTTTGTCTGTTCTTTTTTGGTCAGTTTTGTTGACCTTTTAATAGTCTTTCTTGACAATGTAAAGTTTTCACCCAAACGTCGCGGAATGTGGAAATTTTGATCGTCAAGTAGCCGTCAGTGGGAAGGGCAAATTTTCCTTTGATTTTGTAACATACAGTTCAGAGGTTGTTTGCGTGAAACTCCAGTTCAATTCATCCAATCGGTCTCATCTGGGTATGTTTAGCAAGATTTCCTCCTTCCCTTGCCGATAATTGAAAAAATATCTTCGGACGCTAAAAACTGATAACGTCACAAATGGTACAAAATGCATGACCCTAAACAGCGCCTAAAAGAGCGCTTGGGGGTGACGGAGGGCTCTACTACGGCTACCGGAAGTAAATTCTCACGTCTGTCGCTGATGTTCAGCCGTAGCATGAAATTCGACAACGTGAGCGGGATGGTTTGGCCGTAGTCGCTACTACGTAGAGATTATTTCGCTTCTGTATCCTTTTCTTACGGATTTCTCAGTGTTTAAAGTGTTTCAACGGTTCTTATGTCCTTTTTAGTCAATGACAATGTAATTTTTCTCAAATTTGCCGCCCAAAAACGTGTGATTCTATCACTAATTTTCGAACAATTTTGGCGATTGAAATTGAAGCAGCCGGCATAGCGATCGAAGCGAAATTCGCAAGCTCTAAGATTTTATCCTGAAAGTCCAGCTTTAGAAGTTGAATGAATATGCTTTTATGCCTTATTTATGCGGGGTAAAGATTCTACTTATGCTTGAATTTACTTTCAGTTAAAATTATATTTAGTTAGGCGTTTTAATTCGTACTTTCAACACTTAATAGATTGTTATTGTTGTGGTTCAAAATACAGAAAATGTACGGCATTTCAAAAGTTGTAAGATTCGTTCAGAAATCATCTCTTGGTCCCAACAAAGAAGAATAAAGACCATGTTCTTTTGAAAAATGCAATTCCGTTCTCAGAAATCTAAATGAAAGAACCTTAGAGAGGCTTCCAACTTCATTGCCGTCGATACCATTTCGCAAACAACTTCGCTTTTCACTGTTCCTCGAGCGCTCACGGATGTACTCTCTCCACTCCCCTTTGTCACGGCAGCCGCAGTAGCGTCTTCCGTAGTGATTTGCTTAAAGTCCCTATTATCATTGTAGTACGTAAATTTACTTCATTCACCTTAGTTTTTGCAGTCGCAAGTATACGACACAAAAATAAAGGTGGTCATTATTTAGCATAGTTTTAACATAATTAATTAATCTTAAGATCTTTCTTTGTTCTTTTGCCGTTTGTCCTTCTTTCCCAGGTTCATGGCTTAGCGCGAAACGACATTAGGGCCTTATGCCATCCTCGTTCCCAGGATCTCTCCTTTTTCGGGTTCACTGTGTTTTGTCACGCCATCCCGAGCAACTCGAAGCTGGATGAAAATCAAACCTTCCCAAAGGTCAAGTATCAAGCCAAAAATTGTCAACAATACAGTTTCCGTTCTTACAAGGATCAGCGAAGCTTGTGACCCTGATTACAGTTTGATTTCAAGACGTTTAGAAGGCAGAACCGTCGAATTATGTCTCCAAGAGTTTGAAATGTCCGCTCGCCATGTTGTATTTTAAGCTGTTCACGTCGTTTAAAATCAACTGTGGCCATCAAAACCACAGGATTTAACAGCCGGAATGTTTGGAAAGGTTTTTCGATTCAAATGTAAACAGGTGAGAGGGATAA
This sequence comes from Cladopsammia gracilis, assembly GCA_022457155.1. Classification (NCBI taxonomy): domain Eukaryota; kingdom Metazoa; phylum Cnidaria; class Anthozoa; order Scleractinia; family Dendrophylliidae; genus Cladopsammia; species Cladopsammia gracilis. Next base: position 148,479 of record JAJGOT010000737.1, on the reverse strand, counting down.
TTTTACTAAAGACTTGTAAGAGCGAGATTTGCGTGGACTCAAACTCAATTTAAAATGGCGCAAATTCATAAAACCACCCTCGGAATTCTGGCTTCGCAAAATTCGTGGTTTTAGTTGCCCAAGATTTTTATTGCATATTTGTAGAGAGGAAGCATTGTTCTTTTACTGAGTAGTGACCTCCGGGATCAAAGCAACGTAACAGAGTGCGAAAACATGACCTGAATTTTAGTAAAATTTCGCTTTCAAATAACGGTGTTTCATTCATAAAGATTCAAAAATCTCTCAAATATTTAGTGCTTAACGTAAAGTAATGGGAATCAGTTCACATCGCAAAGAATTCAGTATACAATCTCTACATTTGAATATCTTTCTCTTGTCCTGGTTCAAATCAACAAACAAAATAGTTTTTTGAGGGGCAGCAAACGACCGCAAAATGACCGCAGTGAGGCCGCATGTGAGGTTAAGCCGCGGTTTGACAAATATATTAACCGCAGCGAACTGAAACTTATATTTTTATGATAAGTTCAAACAGGCCTTCCATATCAGGGAGTTTGAGGAAATTCGATTTTCCATTTTCGGTAAGGCTAAGGTGATTGTTACAGATTCTTCCTCTTAATAGACTTTTTAGTGAATTTGTGGGGACATTCCTGTTGCATTTTTGTTAGCACATTACTGTTCTATCTGTCATCAGTCCTACGTCACTACGGAGTTAGATAGATTTGTGTTAGATATTATCAATAAGAAAACAAGAGTCGAGTTGCATATTTTTTATTGACTTGACCTTCACAGTGAAGAAATATGCGTGTTAAAATTTCATATAAAATCTGCCACTGCGCTTGGTTAATATCCAGTCTGGTTTGTCAAACTGGTTGCTTCAAGACATTTCAGTGGTATTATCATATTATAGCACTGCGTTTTAAGAAAGGGAAAACCGGAGAGTTTGAGGTAAGCTGACATTGCTGATTGAGAATGGTTGTATGCTGTACGTTTACAATGAAGTTTTGTTGAAATAATGTGTTTGTTAATTTCCATGTTATATCGCCAAATGTCACCAAATATACAACTAAATTGGATTAAAAGATTCTCAAGGAGAAAAACAGAAGCAGTAGTTTGGAGAAAAAGTGCGGAATTAGAAAAATGGATCAAGTTGATTACGGTTAAGCAATTTTGATTACATGACATGCGGTCAAGAAATATTCAAAGTTTCGATTCTGGTGGAATTTTGTCGTTATTTTGTCTTTTTAATTCATATTTTTCTGCGTTCATCGCTTTTGGCTATTTTTTCTTCCTTTTTTCGGATGATAAAGCAAGCTAAAGCAAGCTCCTGGCCATAATCATGAAAACACGATATTTCTGTCGGGACAGTGCCCCTTTAGTTAAAAATGTCCTCGGTTAATTTACCTCATTTGCAAGTTATAGAAGCTGACTAAATTAAACAACAATAGGTTTTAACGAACCAGTGCTTTCAATTTCCTTGTAGGTTGACAAACAAATATAGAACTTTTTCTATAAGTGTGCTTGTAAAAGCGATCAGAAACAATTTCACGAACGCTTTTGTAAAATGTGAATAAAAGAATTTTATTTTATCAAGGGGACTGTTTTAAGCGACATTATTTTATTTTTAGTGAGTCATCGTACAGTGTACTAAACAAACCTGTTTTTTTTTTAGCCATATCATTAGAAATGATTAAGCAGAGTTTTGCAATACTCTCATCAGATTGATTTTCCAGGTCAAACAAACCAATGTCAAACAGTTAGGTTTCAGTGAGGTTCGGGGTTTTAGTTCATTTTTGTTTTTACTTTTTTAGGCCTCATTTTGGTTCATTTTGGTCAGAAAGATTCGTGCCCAATTTAGTCTCTGCTTAAAGAGATAATTGTGGTACGGATAGTCCTTAGATTTTTCCTATCGATGGTTTTAATATATCTGGTATTCGAATCTATAGCTGTGAAATGGCTTATTTACGCGTCATAAGCTCTTAAAAAGAGGCAGGCCAAACACGATTCCCACTAGTCGCAAGAAGTATTTAAAAGCCTTTAAAATAGCTTTCCCAAGTAGGTTTATGAGGTATTTGTCCCTTGCTATAGATCACTGTTAGGATGTTACAAGTCGCAATTATCTATCCACTTTGCTCTATAATATTGACCCATTGATCTTTGGATAATTTCTCTAATGACAGGATCAATCCCGGAGGATTTCATGCCATAGCCATGACTATAATTATTTTATTTCTTTATGTATTCTCTACACTGTCCTGACATATATTAGGGCTTCTTTGGCTCAGACTCGTGTTGCAAAATAAATGGCAATCGGCTAAAGATTATGTTACCGCTGTGGAAATATTAGGATCAGTAAAGAGGCTGTGATAAGTGTCCACAGCCTGCGGCATGCAAGACTTGTGAGAAAGTGTTTCTTGATCACGGATAAGTGTCTATTAAAGATCCAAGAATGAAAATGCAATCATTTTCAGGAGTAATAAACTCCTGTCATGTTATTTTATTTCTTTATGTATTCTCTACACTGTCCTGACATACATTAGGGCTTCTTTGGCTCAGACTCGTGTTGCAAAATAAATGGCAATCGGCTAAAGATTATGTTACCGCTGTGGAAATATTAGGATCAGTAAAGAGGCTGTGATAAGTGTCCACAGCCTGCGGCATGCAAGACTTGTGAGAAAGTGTTTCTTGATCACGGATAAGTGTCTATTAAAGATCCAAGAATGAAAATGCAATCATTTTCAGGAGTAATAAACTCCTGTCATGTTCCTATATTGGAATCACGACTTCTTGCAGGTAGTTTTAGCTCTTTAGTTTATTCTTTTGTTGAGTAGTGACCTGGAGCTGGACAAAACTTCCGTTGTCTTATCATGGCATTGCGATCACTGCATCCAATAGTATATCCTCTGTACGCGAAGAACAGCTTCACTTGTAGAGTTGTACCAATGTATTTTGAATTCATTGAGACATACACGAGACTACACTACGTATCTTTTGTACAACAAGCGTGTAATTCTCGTGAAGTAATGTTGTGCTCCATGCGTACCATAATAATGGAGTAATTCCATAGTAATGGAGTAAATGGAGTAATGGAGTAATGGAATAAATAAAAAAAGCCAACCCGGTTATAGGCCCATCGGTAACAAAACATTACTCCGGTTATACCCATTAATTCCTTATTCCTTTCTTAATTTTACAAAAGTTTACGCCTAAATGAAATTAACTCAAAGAACGCTTCTTTATGGCAATATGTTTGCTTGCCAGCCAAAAAAACCCCTACGAAGTTACATAAGCCCAGGGCTTATAAGCAGCATTTTACGGTATAGTCTCTGTAAAAAAAAATCACAAAGAAGTATAAAAAGAGACAGGCCAAACACGACTCCGACTAGTCGCAAAATGTATTAAGTAGCCTTTAGGATAGCTTTCCCGAGTATACCTGCAAGATATTTGTCCCGTTCGATTTCATTAGGCATATATTAGGGTTTCTTTGGCTCAGAGTCGTGTTGCAAGATAAATAAGTTTATGTTATCGCTATGAAAATGTTAGGATCAGTAAATTTCTTTGTTCGTGATGCAGTGTTTAAGTCTGCGACGTGCAAGGCTTGTGAAAGAGTGTTTCTTCGTCACTCTGAGATGTATAAGTGTGTAAAAATGAAAATGTCAAAGACGACCACGACAGCTCTAGCAACTATGTTTAGTTCATTTCTGTTCTTGGTATAACTGTTTGTTAACAGTGACACTGATTCAAACAAAAGTTAAGATGAGGGGATGAATACTGAGTAAGTTTACAGGAACTAGATTTCCACCTGAAACAGATTTTGACGATAAGATTGATGATGATCCCAATAATGAAAACAGAGAACAAAGTTGTAAAGAATTTTACTTGAAAGGAGGAATGAAACTTTTTCGCAGAATAAAAGCTAAATCATTCATTTAGTTATGTTTAATAAAATGGATGCTGAAGATTAATTGCAGAGAGCTCTTGATGCTTATCCCATGTAAAAATAAGATTTCAGCAAGTAAAACATGCTATATTCGAAAGGAAAGAAAGGAGAACTCTTAAGAAAAAGCCATGGGAGATCCTGAAAATAAGGAACGTGATCAGTTAGATACTGTAGCTCCGTCTGCTCAACATAACGATGAGCAGGATATAAGTAAAGAAACACGGCAATACAGTGAACTGTTTGGTTGTTTTAACCCATGTTTAGATAACAATCACCAAGGGAACAATCTTTCAAGTAATGCTGGAATTTTTTCTACAGCAAATGATAATGAAAAGCTGTTAATTAATCGTATGGATGATAACAGTTATAAAGAACTTGTTCATACTTTGAACAGAGAACAAATGGAGTTTTTTTACCATATGTTACTCTCTGTTAAAAACGACGAGAAGCAATTGACACTTTTTAATTGACACTCTAACCTAAATGTCCAATTGCAACATCAAAAACAATATTCGGACATAATATGACAGCATTGCATGATGGGAAAAACTTACAGGAGATAGCCCAGAGGGCACTTTGATTTAGTGTGTTTTGTCGTTAATTTTTAATTTATGAAACCCATCATTATAATTTAGTGATGTCGTCACTCCATACTAAACGATGTATATTTTAATCGATACTCATTGTTAACACAGCACAGTTTGAAGAAAAAACTTCATCTTCTTCGCTTTCTTCAGGTATTGTAAGTGGTGAATTTTGTGGGTTAACATATATATCATGTACCGTAACTTGAAATGAAACTTCTTCTTTGCTGATATAAATACTATCGATTAACAGAGCCAATTTGACTTTTTCTAGCTTTCTCATTGCGATTCTTGTTAAAATTTTATCCCTTTGTTTTGAATATTTGAGAAGTTTAACATTAAACATTTCAGATCTTATTGAACCCCGAGTAATTCTTGTACCCATACCTTCAAACTGAAAACCATAAAAAATACCTTTTATTTTATTAGCTATTTTTTCACCATAAACACCTTTTAAATGTCGCCTACAGATGTCTCTAATAAAAACCATACAATCAACAAACTTTTCTTCTTCTTCCGTTGGCATTCGACTTCGTCCTTCTTCACCGTATAAGCGAACAGGAATGGTGTAACCAAGTAGTTTACTACTTTCGTTTTGACTATATGTCTCTTTTACACCTAAAATTGTAAGAAATGGTGAATCGATTACTAGCGGACCTTTATAGGTGTCAATTTTGATTATTTCAAAATCGGTTTTACTGTTTTTCACCGGTTTATGGAAAATAATATTTGATGAATATTCTAAAACTTTTGAAGGACTTAACAGTTGCATGTTGTTATATTACCATATTTATTTTTAAGACGATTTTTTTTCATTTCTAGAAAAAGAAATGAAAAATAAACAGATATTCAATCTTCTTCTTCTTCATCTTCGCTTTCTTCAGGTATCGATAATATCGATTCTCGTTGTGGCAACGGTCTGAAATATACCTCATGAACCTTTATCTGAATCGAAACAGCTTTTTTACTGATGTAGATACTATCAATCAGCAAAGCTAATTTTGCATAACAATATGTATTTAAATAGCTGAGCGGATCAACTTTTTTGTTTCCTTTCGCTTTGAATAGCGATAAAAATTTATTCGACTTTTCTGAATAATTGAGTTTAGCATATAATATTGGTGGATATTTTTCTAATTCCCAATCCTTGTAATATAAAATACTATTTAATTCGCCAGCAGTTTCTCTTCCAAAAGTGTCTTGTAAGTGCTTGCGACAAAGTGCTTCAAAATTTTCCAATGAAATATGAAACTTATCTTCTTCCTGTGTCGGTTTGCCATCTTTAGACCATAAACAGACCGGAATAGAATAACCAATGAAATTTGAATTACTTTCGTCTTCTTTACTTCTTCTTTCAGTTACACCAAAACTGAAAAGAAACGGTGTTTCAATGACTAGCGGGCCTTTCTTATTATCACCGTAATTGGTCGTAATTTTAATCCTTTGAAATTTGAAAAGGTCATTTTTTATCGGTTTGCTGAAAATAATATCATCTGAGAGACTTGACAGTTGCATGTTGTTATTATTACAAATTTATTTCCTTAAGACCATTTTTACAATACTTACAACAGCGTTTATCTTTCTTGTGAATACAGATACCGTTTCCACCGCATTCTTTGCAATAATATTTCACTCGATTGTGTTCACAAAACTGATTTCCACTACACTCCTTGCAATAGTACTTGTTATTTCCATGAATGCAGATTCCACTTCCACCACAATCTTTACAAAAATACCGTCGTCTACCGTGTTCACAAATCCTTGATCCCGAACACTCCTTACAATTGTATTTATTTTTCCCGTGTGGACAAAGTTTTTCTTTACGTTCTGGTGATTTCACAGGTTCTTTCAATTCTACAGCTTGTAAAGCATCGATGAGTTCGGCTTTCCGCATTAGATACCATCCTTTAATTTTCTGCTCTTTTGCTTCAGCTTTCAACTCTTTCACAGACTTTTCCATTTGTTTTATAAGGTACTTTATATTTTTAATACCATTTTTTGATAAACAAGCGCTTTCGAGTCGTTTGTTTATCGCGACGTTTTTCCGAGAAATCGGTCTTAATTTATTCATCTTTTCCGAGAATTCAGCTCATTTGCATACGTGTTCATTGAGGCGAAACGAGTGTAAGGCGTATGCGTATGAATCGCTTTGCGGTGCGTGACACTTGACACGTACCACATGTGTGAGCGTGATAACTTCTTCCTATATATATAGTTCGATCGAACTATATATATTAATAAGTCTGTAATTCGATAGAACTCAGGGGGGAGACGGTTGGCCACTGTCAGAACCCTGCTTACGGTTCATACGATGTCAGACCTACGGGGTAGCAGTGTAGTTGAGTCAGTTGACTACGCTCTGGTGAACCAGCCTCGGCCCAACTGATAACAGGGGGGTGCTCAAAGATCTCTTCGGAGAACTTAACCTCACCCAGAGGTATAAAATGGGTGACACCCGCTTTGTCAGCGGGAAAAGTCCTCACTTCGGTGAGGCAAAAGTCCTCACTTCGGTGAGGCACAGAAACAGCCAACCGAGCACCCCCCGACCAGGGTTTTGCACTTTTTTATGAAGTGATGTTGTGAACTTTTACTAGAGGTTCATATATATCTAATTCAGCTAAAGCATTGATGAGTTCAGCTTTCCGCATAAAAAACCAACCTTTAATTTTCTTCTCTTTTGCTAAATATCGCAATTCTTTGAAGGTATATTTTGTTCGATTAATCAATGGCCTTTCCCATTCATCTTCCATTGTTTTTATTTATTTAATACCAAATCTTTATGTTCATTTGAACTTTTTATCGTATCGATCTTCGATTCGACTATTTATTGCTGGACATAAATCGATGATTATTTCATCGATCAACCTCATATCGTTAACAAACGATTCGTGATCGAACTGTTTTCCTCGCAGACAAGAACGTAAGTCAACCAAAACTTTCTGGTTAGTCGTAAATGCAAATTTACTCATCTCAATCCGTCGGTTATAATTTTTATAATCGGTAAATGTTTTGACCAACAAGCCTGCACCGGAAATGACACCTAAAATTATTGGGTTCAACGTAATTCCGCCGGCAATCGTACCGCCTGCGATAAGAGACGACGAACTCAATTTACACAAGAGATTCATCCGTTTGAGATGTCTAAAAGTCTTTTTATAACACCACCATTTCTTGTGATAAAAACTGTAAAGGGACTTGATCACCATTAATTTTGTCTCGTCGATCGATGTATCGATGTGGTTAAATGCAAAAAGATCGCATTTCATTTTATAAAGATGACATACTAATTTTAAAATGATCGCATTCATTTTCATTCTTGTCTCTTTTATAAATGAGCATGTTCATAGTCCTCAATGGTTAAGAGAAACTCGAGACATCGCGAGAGAGGTCGTAGAAGCGCTTGAACACGCTACACACTAGTGTGAAAGATCATCTAATTTATTATACGTAGCGTATAATAAATTTTAATTCGCGTAAAAATTACATCGTCTCAAGCCACAGACTTACCAAACATTTATTGATGGTAGTTCCTTGTAAACTTTGTATTCTCACACGAAATTTATCACATTCTTCCAGAGCGATATCGTTAGTTAAGTGACAGACCTGTTTCTTACCACCCCCTCCCCTTCCTATTACATTGTTTATCAACACGGCGATATGAGGGTACGCTTCGAGCGTATCGAGAATGTTAACGCAACATTTTACAATTTTACACTTAACCGGAACCATAACATATTCATCTCCTGAAAATAGAGCAAACATCTGATTCACAGTTCTATTGTAAAGACCGTGAATTACAAACGCACCACCGCTGGGACTTGGTGAATTGAGAATTGCGTGATTGTTCATATCCAGATCGGTCTGCATAACCATTTTCCTACTCTCCAAAATATAAGGAGAATCGTAAACACTGGCCGGAACATCTGAGTGGTTTCCTTTTATTCCGTATATCGTTAGGTAAGCTTGAGCTTGCGAAGCTGATGTTGACGAGCCGCTGCATTTTAAATCGACCCTAATATATTCCGGCGGTGAAATTTTCCACTTATGTAGATTGATAATACTTCTACTGTAATCCGTAAAGTTTTTTGTCGATTGTTTATTTATGTTGATAGAAGTCGATTGAACATCAACGCTGACACCGCTCATTGTAGGCGGAATAAATTCGATACAAACGGTATATTCTCCCTCTGGTAATTTATACATATTAAAACCGATTCTTGAGGCGTAGCTATTTAACGGATGTTTGTGTAATAAAAGACTGTAAACTTTTTTGTTTAACGTATGCGGTGACTCCACCAAATCGACTATACCGGTGACGGTTATATCATGCTCAGATGAGCTTTCGTCAACGTTTTCCATTAGGTACCTAAAATCATCTTTCAGCGCTGACGAGGTGGTGATATGCGATTCGTCAACATATTTTTTAAGCCTCTCTTCTATTTCTATCGTATGAACTACCACATCCCCTATCTTGAGATCAAGATTTTTATCAGCGCCGTCAACGTAAGATTTATTACATGCGTCGGAACTATTTTGCGGATCTTCTAAATTTATAATCTTATGGTTTGACATATCGAAATCTTCACCGGACGGATTACTCATTTTACCTGAAATTATATGATCCACGTATCTTTTATTTGCTCCTTGGTCGGCGACTGTCGGGTCCTTTACATTATAAACCGTATTGTTTCCCATATCCAAACTAGTCTCCATCGGAAACGTCTCTTTGCGGGATAAAAAAATATTCCTAACATCGTTGTAAGAGACAAGATTGTTATAATTTGCTCCTAAATCGTGATAAGTCTGTTGTTTCGATTGAACAACATTGAAACGTTCTTTCAGATCGATATTTTTCACGACCTCATGTGTAGGTTCAGGAGCGTTAGGATGAAATTTTTTCAGAGTCACCATATTGACAGCGCATAAATCGTTATCTTCGTCCGTATCCATATTGGTGATAAGTTTTCTGTTCATGTCGATCTCTCCGGAAAAAATCAATCTGTTTCCTCGAAGATCTAAATCACCGGTCATATGAGTCGATCCATCAACAATAATAACATCTGTCGGATTTGGTTTTGTTGATAACGCATTTTCCATCTGATGTTTTGTTATCACATCATCGCTATCGACTCCTTCACCAACATTTACAAGACGTTTTTGTTGAATATCGTAATTGTTATTGACATCTAATTTCAAACCGGTATTCTGTTGTACTTGTTGATTAAAATTTTTTATATATTCAGATATATCGACATTATTGAATCTTCCGATATTATTAAAAATACCCATACTCTATTCTTATTTCATATAATTTTTAAAAAGTCTCATCAAAGTTCTTGGTAACACTTTTCTTTTCTTTGTCTAAAAATAAGAATTCATATGGACCGAGTTTATCAAAAAGAACCGGATCTATTAGATTTTCTTGCGCAATCAGATTTAAATGTTTTTTAGTCGTTGGTGGATACAAAATCATGTGGGAACAGTTCTGCCGGAGTTTCTGAGGAACATCGTAGTAGGACTGGGACAGATAGATCGGGGAAATTTTATGATGTCGACCGTCTGTATAATGATTGGCGATTTTGTTTTGAACTGCTTGGGGAGCGTTAATAAGATCATCAAAAACCACCACTTTTCTATTATCGATCGGATAGTCTGTTGTGTCCATAATATCATCTTCTCCAAGAAGTTCTAAAATATCATATCCAACTCTTTGACTGGCGTTTTCCATTAATTTTTGCAAGTCTTGAATTTTATCCTGATGTTGATTTGGTGAGTATAGATAAATCTTATCATAATAAATGAGCGGTTTTCTAAGAATATGCATTAAGGTGTTTGTTTTTCCACATCGAGTTTGACCAGTTATCAACATACGAAAATCTTCATTAAGAAAATCATTTAACGAACGATTATTATCGTTATTTTTTATCACATCATAATTCGGTATTTTCATTTTATTTAATAGGGATGTCCGATTTAGTGGTAGTGGTTTGCCATGTGCCAGGTTCTTAATAGATTGAGAACAATGGTCATGTTAACTTACGAACGCCGGTGCGTTATCGTTTATTGAATTTACTGTTGTTTTCCCAAAAAATCCTAACCCGATAAGCAATGTTTGAGAAATACAGAAACATTATTTTTTTGGTCGCGTAGCCAGAAAATTTCATGAGGTACGGAACAGAATAGAAAGAAGAGCAAATAGATGACTTAGGCCGATTCGGGTTTCAGTAGAGCATGCTATTGGACGACTAAAAGTTTATCGCTCCTCTTCCTCAACTTTTCGTCATAGAAGGCCATTTCTCCCAGTTGCTGTTGCCACTTGTGCTTATCTGACAAATAGTAGGCAAACACTACTGAGACGACTTTAATCGGGTGCAAGGGAAACCATTGGGCCGATCTCCAAAATTAATAAAAAACAATAGTAGTGATCGTCCAGAAAAACGTAGTGATGGTACCGCTCTCTCTGTCACGCAAGCGCTCGCTCGAGCCCGCCAACGTGAAAAAAAACCCCGAGATGTTGCGCACCTAAAATGACTGAACTGTATTAATTTCATTGTATCCAGGTTGTGTTTATTGATAATAAAGTAAATGGCAAATATCATTGCATGTAGTACCATTATCAATAAGTAAACTAATCTTCCCGTCAAAACCAAACCGACCTTCAATATTCGAGTCATCATTCGCTTCATATCAGGAGCGGATCTAGGGGGAGGGTGCAGGGGCTGCGCACCCCTCCCTGAGATGACCTAGTCCGCGTTGTTCGCTTTTAAAATTTGTTTACGTCACCCTTCAGTTACGTCATTCCTTAGAGGTGCACCTCCTCCTAAGAAAAACCCTGGATCCGCCCCTGCATATCGAAGGTCATATGCAGTCTATAAATTGTTGTAGGGATTAAATCGAAATTGCAAAATATGGGTTGGGTGCACGCTTTATCATCCAGCAGAAAAGCTGAAGGGAAAAGCGGGTGTTTTTCTTTCGGAACCTTTACGCGAGGAGTTTGATATGTTTTGGGTTGATTTAGACCCCTGAACAAGCAACTGAAATTATTGCAATGGCCAAGACTCTTCGAAGACTCTGTGTGTTGACTTTTGGATTGATTCAAATTATTTTATTTTATCATTCGAATTGACAAATGATTTCGTTATACAAGACGTTCGTCTAATTGGAGAAAAACCTGAATTGCATGTAAAGTGAAATCGTGTATTTTTTAGCTAAAGAAAAGAGTACTCTTCTCGTTTGTAATTGTAGATTTAAACACGATAATCGAGAATTTAAAATTCACTTGTCAGAAAACAATAGTCCCGCATGTTGTGCCAAAGTGGCTGATATAAGCTAAATCGGACATCTCCAATAAGGTAGATAAACATTTAAACTTAAATGATTATTTTACAGTTATTTTTAATAAACTTAAGTGTTTATTTTACAGATATTTTAAAATAACTTAAATGTTTATTTTACAGATGAATTAAATAATAAATTATGGATCTTGATAAGATTAAAAAATATGCAGATTTAGAATTTGAAGGTTTTAAAATTGCTAAAGCAGTTACCGAAGTAAAGAATGAGGTTAAAAATAAAGAACAAGTTCGCGATGTTGCGATGAGTGATTGTTTTAAAACTCTGAGAGAACCGCTAATTGAACAACAGAAAAAAACAGATGAAAAACAGGACAAAGTAATTCAACAATTAAAAGAAAATCAATTGGCTTTGACCAGCGGTTTCAAAGATTTGGTTGAAACTAACAAAGATATTTTAACATTGAATAAAGAGCTACCATTTCCTGGTGAATCGATACCTGAAATTCCTGCAATACATGCACCAACGGCTAAAGTAATAACTGCTGAACCAAATAAGATGTTCACAGAAAGCGAATTAGAATTTTTAAAAGAAACTTTTCATGAACCTAATGAGCTACTTAAAATGAATGAAGAACAGTTAACTGAAACTTATAATGAAGCCAAAGATGAAAACAGAAGTATCGGAATAAAGATAGGTGGTTTGAAAAGGAGAAAACCAAAGACAGAAGAAGAAAAACAAAAACTCACTGAAGATCTGAAAATATATGAAAGAACAAGAGATATATTAGAGAGATATTTAACAACGATTAAGAATGTAAAAATTTTACCGCAATATACAAAACAAGGTGAAGGGGTACGCAAGTACAAACAACCAAGACGAAACGCTTATAAAATTCAAAAAAATAATCAATATGGAGGACTATTGATCGACATGCCTAAATTAATGAAAGATCTGAAATTAAACGCTTATCGTGGTGGAAAATTAATTTATCAAGCTGATGTTGATAAATCTCTGATTAATTTACTAACGAAAAGATACAATCCTAAAACAAAATATAGTATGAACGCTGTAAAAGTTTTTAATGATTTAAATATGTTGAGTAATTTACCTCCTCATAAATCATCTGGTAAATCGAAAATAGTCGGTTCAAGTATAGTTTATTATAATGATCCGAACCAATTGGCAGACAGAATGAAGATAATAATCGGATCGATGGCCGCTGGTAATAATTCACCTGTTTTGAGAAATGATTTATCGCAAATAAATGATGAATTGTTAAGAATAGGAGCAATCGATAAAACAATTCATGAGAAATTATATAAAAAATATTTAGCGTAATTAAAATTAAAAAGTTTTATTATACAGATCGTATAATAAAATGAATGTTAACAGAACGCTAGTTTTCAAATCTATAGATGCAAGAAAACAAAATCCTAATAATAAACCAGGAAATTTTACTGTAAGGTTTACTCCTGAGTTGAGATTGGACGATAATAAAGAATGTTATTTAGCATTGGATCATCTTAGTATGACTGCGAGTTGGCATAACATTCGTCCCGAATATGATAACGACAAACTAAAAATATCAAAAGATAAAGGTAAAACATATGAAACGATTACTTTTCCATCAGGGGTTTATGATTACGAAGATATAAATGATTTTATCCACAAAACGATTGGAAAAATACCCAACACGGAGGAATATGGAATTAGCGTATTGTTTGATCTTACAACTTACAAGGTATTTATTCAATTATCTACCGATTATCGCATCGATTTTAGTTCGAGTGGAAATTTTAATATTTTACTCGGATTCGAATCGAAAGTTTTAACGAGCAGCGGTTATGGGAAAAATTTCCCTAATATCAGTAACAGCATCGATAATCTTTACGTAAAATGTAGTTTGTTGAGCGATTCGATCGTTTCAGGAAAGCGAAGCAATACCTTATTCACATTCTCAACAAATACAAAAACAAGGTCTTTACCTTTTGAAATCTACCCAAGAGTGAATTATTTGTGGTATAAGATAAATAGAAAAAATATATCTGAAGTAACATTTTACTTAACCGATGATGAAGATAGAATTGTTGATCTGAACGATATCGATATTTCCATAACTGTAGTGTTAAAAGAAGTATAATTTAAAAACAAATTTATATAAAATGTTAAATTTATAAAATTAGGCTTACGTATGGAAGAACAAAGAAGAATAAGAAATTTTGATACAGGAGAAATTTCTTATATCAACTCTGCAGAAAAGGTTGGAGAAAAAACTGGTGAAGTTCTTGGTGAAAAAATTTATGACAAGTTTTCATCTAAAGGTAAAAAAGAGCCAGCAGCACCGCAAATTTCAGGCGAAACAAAAGGAGTTGAAATTATTAAATTTTTAAACGAAGAAAACGCTAAAAAAGAGAAGAAAGAAGACAAACATCAATATATTAGAAATATCGTAAATGATTTGATTTAATTTTAAAAATAATTTCTTATTATAATTCATAATAAGAATGAGTTTCAGAAATCCAGAATTGGTCAAACGATATGAATACGTAGCCTTCGATTTGCAAACACCGCTAATCGATAATGTCGCAAATAATAATAGACAGGTTAAGGATAATTATCGATTCACAGTTGATAACTCTTCAGAAGCAAATCCGATCGATTGGTATAACGCATATTTGGAAGTAGATTTCAAACTTGTTACACTTGCTGATAGTACAACCGGTATAACAGCCGGACCAAATAACGGCAATCAAGATTGTACTACAACTAATGGTCATACATTTATAAAACAGATTCAGGTTGAGTGCAACGGTATAACAGTTTATAATAACTCAAGAGCTAATGAAACATCGAACGTACTTTCCCTCTTAAAATATACAAAAAGTTATGCAGATACGATCGGTAAAGATCAATTTTTATATTTAGATTCATCCACAGGAACAACAGAAGCACGACCGGCTCAAGCGTTATATAACGAAGGTTTTGCTAGAAGAAAAATTTTAACAGATGCTGCAGCTGTTAACAAAATATCGATTCCACTAAATTTATACAGTTATTTTGCAGCTTTCAAAAATAATCTTCACCCGAATATTAAGACAAAACTTCTTATAGAACTTGAAAGCGATAACAATATAATTTTCAGAAAAGGAGCTGCTCCAGATAGTAAAGTGATTTTAACAAAATTAAGATTGTGGTGTCCAAAAATTATTTTCAATGGCTTAGGTATGAAACAATATCTTGAAAATTATTTGAAACCCAAAAAATGGACTTATTTGAGAGAACACACCGAAATATTACAAACAACATCTGTAAATAACTCCTTTCGAATAAGTACAGGAATTAGGAGGCCGAGGCATGTTTTCATCTGGGTTGTTCCCGAAGCAAGTTATAGTAATCAGGAGCAAAATATATTTACTTTCAAAACATTTAGAATTGGAGCAAACAATCGATATTTTTCTAGAGCACACTTGCTAATAAATGATAGCATCCAGTATCCTCAATTAGAATTGACATCAGATGAGGAGTCAAGACTTTACAGAGCTTTGTTATCCTACAGTTCCGCTTACAACGATTTTTTAAGCGGAACAATAATTGACCGATCAAATTTCAGAAATCGTTTTGGAATTCTATACTTTAATCTTAGAAACCAAGAAGAAGATGTAAAAGATGGTGTAGTTGCACTTACTTTTAATTATGAATTAAACGGAGCAAATCCAACAAATTATAGATTAAATGCTTTAGTTTTACATGAAAAAGAGATAGAGTTATACACATCATCTGGAAAATTAATAATAAAAGCGTAAATCTAATTAAAATTATATTTTGTAAAATTAAAAATGGCTACAGCGTATTTTGCATATGGAGTAAATTTGTCTCAAGGACAGCTACAAAGGTTGAAAAAAGCATATGACGATAATTCAGAAATTACGATAAGGTTAAGTAAAAATAATTTGAAAGGGTCGCATGAGTTGATGTTGACAAAAACCCAGATTAATAAGATTAATAAAGCGCTAAAAAACGGTACCGGTACCGATATCAAAATATCTAAAACACATATTCGTAAAGCGATCATAAAAGGTGGAAGTTTGTGGACCTCGTTGTTGTCACTCGGTGCAAAGTTGTTACCTTTTGCTACAAAAGCAGCAACAAAGGTAGTACCTTTAGCTACAAAAGCAGCTACAAAAGTACTACCTCATTTAGCTACAGGAGCTCTAGGCGCTTTGGGAAGTCTCGGTATCGATAAGATTTTTGGTAACGGAATTATGATACCGTTTGATTTTCTTCCTCAACTTGCAAAATTAAAAGGATTAACACAAGGACAAGCGGTAGCGGTGCAAAAAGGTATGCAAAGCGGTAGCGGAATAACATTTAAACCTACGCAAAGACAGATAAATGGAGGATTTTTAGGAACACTTGCTGCAATCGGAATTCCTATGGCTATTGAATTAGCTTCAAAACTTTTTGGAAAAGGGTTATCTGTAAGTCCAAGAGAAGGCAGAGGATTACAAGTACCAAAACTGCCGAGAGGTAGAGGATTACAGATTTCTCCAAAATATCCATACCATCCTCCACCTTTTTACGGATCATGGGGTGAAAAAAACCCAAATTTAGGGATGTACCGCTAAGTAATTTTGACCTCCTTGAATGGATAAAATATTTAAAAATACCTGATTTCAAAGGTATTTTTTCGAGAGATCAAACGGTAAGTCATATACATAAAACAGGATGTTGTATAATTAATCTTGATGATAAGATAGGGAACGGTACACATTGGGTAGCAACATTTGTAAAAAATAAAAATCTCATATATTATTTTGATTCGTTTTGTTTACCACCACCACAAGATTTCATTGATTATGCAAATAAATTACGTATGGAATACAAATACAATATCGGTTACCCGTTTCAAGCTATAAAATCAGTAAGATGCGGTTATTATTGTTTATATTTTCTTGATAATATTTACAAAAAATCATTTTATGATTGCTTAAGTAGATTCAAAATCGATAATCAAAACTATAATGAAAAGTTTATTAAAAAATATTCTGTGTAATTAAAATTAAAAAGTTTTATTATACAGATCGTATAATAAAATGGAGTCGCTAACGTATTGTGTTAAGGAAAAAATAAAAACCGGTTGTACTGAACCGTCCGGTTATGAGATAGCCACCAACGGCCGGCCTTATTTTTGGTGCACTTGCGCTAATTGCGGAATCAAGAAAACCCGTTTCGTTAAGAGTTCGGAAAACTAGTTCAGCCCGCCTCAGGGGCGGGCTTTGGCGAAATGGCTATGGAAGGATTAACGATGCATGCGTTACCTTGGTTAGGAAAGAAAGCTGTTGAAATGGGTCGTTATGGGGCAAGTGAGCTGTTGAGAAATAAAAATATGCAAACCAAGGCGTTGGATTTCGCTCTTGACAAAGCAAAACCGTTTCTTGAAAATACTGCCTCTCAAATGCTGAACGAATTGTCAACTAAGATCAGGCCTGACAAAAAATATAAAACGGATCGAGCTGATTTAGATGGGAGCGGAATCGATGTTCATAAAATGATCGGTAAGCTTCCGAAACCGAAAGGCGGTTGGACATTACCCGGACATAACTACACAGGACCGTATAATCCGCTGGACGACCAATTAAAATATGATCGGGAAACGGGAAAAATACTGGAGATCTACGATAAACCGACGGGTAAAACGGATGCCATAGCTATGCAGCATGATGTCGATTATTCTGTGTGTGCAAATAAACCGGAACCGCGTAAATGTAAAAACGATGCGGATAGAAAAATGGTGAAAGCTTTGGATAGCGTGCCCTATAATGATCGACAATGGGGTCACTGGTTAGCTAGAAATACTATCGACGTAAAACAAAAACTTGGGTTGGGAAACGGATAAGGCCGCCGAGTAGAAACGTAGAGACGTGGCAAGAAAAGCTAGCAGATGAGTTGCATAAACCCATAAGACGAAAGTTTACTCGGCGGCGTGTTATTGTAAACGGAATCGATGAGATATGGTGTTCTGACCTTGTTGAAATGCAGAAATATAGCAGGTGGAATAAGGGATATCGATATCTTCTCATGGTGTTAGATGTTTTCAGTAAATACGGTTGGATTGTACCGTTGAAGAATAAAAAAGGAGAGAGTGTCGCAGAATCGTTCAATTCGTTATTCAAGAAAGGAAGAAAACCGAAAATGCTGTGGGTGGATAAGGGTAAAGAGTATTACAACAAGAATATGAAAGAATTGTTGGATAAAAATAAGATAGTGATGTATTCGACAGAGAATGAAGAAAAATCTAGTGTTTGTGAAAGATGGAACCGTACGATAAAAGAGAAAATGTTTAAACAATTTACCGTTCAAAACAATACAAAATATCTTGATGCGTTACCGAGGATATTGAAAGAATACAATAATTCAAAACATCGAAGCATCGGTATGACACCTGTGGAAGCGTCGAAGAAAAAGAACGAAAGTGCTGTTTATTTAAATTTGTACGGTAATATGAAACGGATATATACTAAACCGAAATTTAAAGTTGGTGATAAAGTTCGAATATCGAAATATAAACGTCCTGTTTTCGATAAAGGTTACACACCGAATTGGACTGAAGAGATTTTTACTATCGATAAGATTCAATACACTAACCCTATAACTTATAAACTGAAAGATGAGCTGGGTGAGGAGATAACGGGTTCTTTCTATAAGGAAGAGCTGCAGAAGGCTGTTCAAGACGTTTACCGTATTGAGAAAGTGATTCGACGAGATGCTCGAAAAGGTAAAGCGTTAGTAAAGTGGAGTGGGTATAGCGATAAATTCAACTCTTGGATAGATTTGAAAGAACTGAAAGATCTGCGGTGAAGATCTCTTCTTTTCATTTCATGAACGTGAAATGAAAATTTAAAATGGTATTAAAAAATAAAATATATTGATAATAATACTTACGTATGGAGTCACAAACTGTTCAACAGCTTAGGGCAATTGCACGTGAAAACGGTTTGAAAGGTTATTCACGTAAGAGAAAGGCGGAGCTGATTAAATTCATCGAAAGTAGTATAAATACTCCAACACCTCCCCCACCACGCGGTATCGTTAATTTTATAGATGAACCTTCACCACCCCGAAGAAGAAAAAGACAACCCTCTCCATCACCGTCCCGAAGAAGGAAAAAAAGACAACCCTCTCCACAACCCCTAGACCACAAAGAAGAAGATCATCAATCAGAGATACCGCTAGAATCTGAACGTAAACGAAATAAGAAGAGACAAAAGACCCGTAAAACAAAGAAGGAGAAGAAATTGGAAGAGACCGAAAATAGATCTGTTAGATCTGAAAGATCTGAAGATACTCTTCAATCGACAAATAATAAGAAGAGACAAAAGAAACTAAAGAGGGAGGCTGCCCGTCTAACAAAGAAAATCAACCGTGCACAAAACAAACGTGGCGCACTGTTCTTACAAGAAAAACTAAACCAAGTTTTGAAAAAGATCGATAACCGAAGATTACCATATGAGATAATCAAGATAGGTGAGAATACAAGTAACAAGTTCAAATCGTTTTTCGACATATTCAAAGTTAAAATAGTAAACCCTCGTGAAATATTCGATATTGATAAATTACTGTTAGAAATAGGGCTCAGAGTAATAAAAGAGAGAGGGTTACAAAACGGTGACAAGATTCGATGGATACTTAGTCATACGAGTTGGCATAAACCGGTTAGTACAAAACGAATCACGATCAAAGATCACCTTGGGACGGATCTCGTCGAAGAGATAGCTAGATTCATTGAATACAAGGATGTACCGCTCCCCGAGGTCAAAATAGAAATTCAGTCGGTAAAGGTTCCCCGGGGTATGGGCCGATTACGTGTAACAAAATTAAATGCCAGCGATAAAAAGAGTATAATCACAATCAAAAATAATGACTCAATCTGTCTTGCGCGAGCAATAGTGACGGCTCGTGCAAACATAAATAAACAAAAATGGACAGCATCTCAGTTGAAAAACGGGTTCAATAGCTCGAGAAAACTGCAGAAAGACGAAGCTATCAAACTTCATAAAGAAGCTGGAGTCGAAATTAACGAGGAAACCGGTTCTACCCTCGAAGATGTAAAGAGATTCGCGGAACATCTTAAGATTCAGATAAACATTGTAGACGGTGATCAGTTCAATGATCTGATTTTCACTACTGAAAATGAGCACGATGGACAGATGATATACCTTTACAAAAACAAAAACCACTTCGACGTTATCACAAGTATGCCAGCGTTCTTGAGTAAAGATTATTATTGTCACACTTGTAAAAAGCCGTATACAAAACGCGATTGTCATAGATGCCCCGCAAAGTGTACAGCATGCTTCAAGTACTTTCCACACGGAGTGAAAAAGTGCTCTAAACCGCCAATTCCATGCGATAAGTGTAATAGGTCTTTCTTCGGAGTAGATTGTTTTATGGAGCATCTACGTGACAGATCCACATGGGGTAGTAAAGACACTGTGTGTGAAAAAGTAGGTAAATGTTTGAAATGCGAGCGTACAATTACATCTTCTGAAAATGATGGCCTAAAGAATCACATCTGCGGATATTCAAAGTGTAGTAATTGTGGGGAGTACTGTGATATGAATGAACATCTTTGTTTCATGTCTCAAACAAGATGTAAGGGTGGAAAATGTCAAGGTTACGGATGTACTCCTGAAAATTTGTGTTATCCTTGTCAGACAAGAACTGATAAATACATGTTCTTTGATTTTGAGGCAACTCAGGAGACCGGTGTTCATGAGGTCAATTTAGTCGTCTGTCACGATTTTTATGGAAATAAAAATACATTTGAAACGCTCGACGAATTTTGTAAATTTATTTTTAACAAGGATGATCATGTGGGGTATACCTTCATAGCTCACAATGCAAAAAGTTACGATGCTCAGTTTATTCGAAATTGGTGTATAGAGAACAGAGTGAAACCCGATATTATTTACAACGGAACAAAGATTATGTCTATGAAGGCTGAGGGTGTTAGATTTATTGATTCTATAAACTTTATCGCTGCGGCGTTATCATCGTTCCCAAAGACATTTGGTTTGAAAGAGTTGAAAAAAGGGTATTTTCCACATTATTTCAACAAAAAGTGTAACCAAAACTATGTAGGGCCGATTCCTGATAAGAAATACTATGATTATGATCAGATGAAACCTTCAGCGAGAAAGGAATTCTTAAAATGGTATCAACAACGTATTGATGAAAACTATGTGTTTGACATGAAGAAGGAGCTGAGAGATTACTGTGATAGTGATGTAGACATCCTCAGAAGAGGTATGTTGATTTTTCGAGAACAGTATATCGAGTTAGGTAACATCGACCCTCTTCAATATATAACCATCGCTTCTGTATGCATGACCATGTACAGAAGTAACCACATGCCTTGTGAAACGATCGCTGTTGTAAAGGAAATTACACGAGGAGAGAACTACAGTAAAAGTAGCATCGCATGGTTAGATTGGATTTCTCAGAGAGATGGTGTTAAAATAAAACACGCTCTGAACGGTGGTGAAGAGACTTTACCAGATATCGGAAAGGTTGACGGGTTTTGTGGGAATACGGTCTACGAATTTCAAGGATGTTTTTGGCACGGTTATGAGAAGTGTTATACATGCGACACAATCAACACAAAAAATCAGATGGATATGTTAACTCTAAGAAAGAGGACGGTAGCGAAAAACGATAAAATTAGAGCTGCCGGGTATGAACTGGTTGAGGTTTACGAATGTGAACTGAAAAAGGAGAAAGAGTTTAATAAATTTCTAAAAACGTGGAATCGGGAATTTGTGGGACCTCTTAACCCTAGGGACGCATTTTTTGGTGGACGAACAAATGTAACAAAACCGACCTACACATTCAAAAAAGGTGAGAAAGGTAGATATGTCGACTTTGTTAGTTTATATTCAACGGTACAATTCTACAAGGATTATCCGGTAGGTCATCCTACAAAGATATTCGATCCTCCTCAAGAGTACGATAAGGAGTGGTTTGGTTTTGTGAAATGTAAAGTTTTACCTCCAAGAGGTCTTTATCACCCTGTGTTACCGGTAAAAATAAAATGCGATAAGGCTGAAAAGCTGCTATTTCCGCTCTGTAGAGTGTGCGCTGAAAATAAGATTCAGGAATGTACACATACAGATGATGAACGATCATTCATCGGAACATGGTGCACGAATGAATTGAATGTGGCGATTTGTAAAGGGTACAAGGTACTAAACATATACGAGGTGTGGCATTTCGAGGCTAAATCCGCTAACCTTTTCAAGCGTTATGTAAGAAAATTCATGAAAATCAAGATGGAATCGAGTGAACTGAAGACCGGTCAAGGTTGTACATATAAGAGTGTTGATGAGTACCGGTCAATTGTTGAATCAAAGTTAGGAATCGAGCTTGAAGATATTGAGTACAATCCTGGAAGGAGGGCAATCTCAAAGTTGTCTCTGTGTAGTTTATGGGGAAAATTTGGTCAGCGTAATAACATGAATCAGACTGTGTACGTCACTGAACCATCCGAATTTTACAAGATCTTGTTAGATGAAAGCATAGACGATCTGAACATTCAATTCTTAAACGAAGATATGGTTGAAATGACTTACTACTTGAAAGACCAGTTCGTTGACAATAGTAATAACACAAACATATTTATTGCTGCCTTCACAACCAGCCACGCTAGAATGATGCTGTATGAAGTGTTGGACAAACTCGGTGATCAGGTTCTCGGTTTTGACACCGACAGCTGTTGGTATATCGAACGTGAAGGGGGACAGCGAATCGAAACAGGTGACAGCCTCGGTGATCTAACCAATGAGTTAAACGGACATTATATTACGAATTGGTGCGGTTCTGGTCCAAAATCATACAGTTATAGTACAAGTGATGGGAAGATGGAATGTAAAGTCAAAGGTTTCACTCTGAATCACAAAAATAGTCGAAAAATAAATCAAAAAACGATGAAACAGATCATCGAAGGTCAAAAAGAACGAATAACAACCGTAAACGAACGAGCGATAACTCGGGATCCCTCTACAAAACAGGTTGTAAATAAGTACCAGAAAAAAGACTTTCGGATGTGTTACGATAAACGGTGTAAAGTAAAGACTGAATCGGGTATCGAGACGTTTCCGTACGGATATTAATGAGTATCGATTAAAATATATACCGTCACTAAATTATAATGATGGGTTTCATAAATTAAAAATTAACGACAAAACACACTAGATCTTGAAAAGTACCTTAGAGTGAATAATTATCGACGAATCGTCTATAATTATACGATATTACATCAAATTAACGACAAAACACACTGAAAATGGAAAAGTGAGCTATAGTCCCTTATATAACTACTTAGGTGGTTTTAGGTGGTTGTAGATGGTTTTAGGTCATTCCTTGTAGGTGGTTGTAGGTGGTTGTAGGTGGTTGTAGATGGTTGTAGGTGGTTGTAGGTGGTTGTAGGTCATTCCTTCTTTTAGTATTTACGAGCTCACGGCTGTGTGACCGCGCGAAAAACAAAGCCTTGCTTTCAAGATCCCGGATGTTGTTCCAACACGGCCGCGGGCACACACGCGCCCGCGAAACATTCCGCTAGCCATGACCTTGAAAATGACGGGCATTGGTTCTATGCGTATGGTGCTCCGCCGGGCCTTCGGCCCGCGGGCTCCGCTAAAAACTGGATTAATCTAAGTATTCAAGGAAAGCCAAAAGCTTATGGCTCTCCCGTGCTCCGTAAAACGGTAGGCGAAAAACAACAATGATTTTGAGCATGTGCCTTCGTTCAGAATTTCGTAATATTAAGAATGACAATACTAGAATTGACGATCTTTCAAAATATGTAAAGTTTAGTCTGGGCAAGTAAATTTGGGATTTTTAAGAATTTGTTGAAAATCGTGAACGAAAGACATAAAATCACGCCATCTTGTGTATGCGTGACCAACAACAAAAATACTTAGAACGTTTTTCCTTGAGAAATCTTGGCAATTAAACTCTGACGCCAAAAAAACAATGGAAATATACAAACCTTAACTTGGATATGACATTCTTGAATGTCCAAAATGTTTCGTTTTGCCGTCTGTTCAATAGAACAGACTGGGGAGAGCGACGAAGGATGTAGACGTGTTTTTGGAGCTCCGCACACCGGGCAATCATTTTTAAAATTTTGAAACGCCTATGGCAAGCAAATATCAAACGCCAAGAAGCGTAAACTTAGAATACAAGTGTCATCCAGCTGCAGCTCAGCAGATTCCTCACCTGACGAGAAAAGACTGAAAGAATCCAACTCTCCGAAGGAAAGGTGCAAAGATAAAGACGAAGGTATGGCGCAGTTGGAGCTGCCCGAAAGTGTTTCTAACAAGCTAGACCTGATCTTAGTCAAGTTAAATGGGTTAGGAACAAAAATGGAAAGTCTTAGTTCAGCCGTAAAGAACTTGAAAGGCAAGGTATCAAATCTGGAAGAAGAAGTCACTTCAGTCAAAGTAAAGCAGAAAACCATGGGCGAGAAATTTGAGAACATGGAAACGAATAGCGTTATTGTGGACGAACAAATTGAGACTCTCATACGTGGAACGTTCGAAAGGAAAGAAGAGATAGCGGATATCCATAAGCAGGTGCTTTATCTTGAAGCTTACAACCGACGGGAGAATCTTAAATTTGAAGGAATAGCAGAGAAGGCAGTCCAACGTAACAGAGCGGCGAAGTTTCGATTGAAGACACCAAGGAAGTACTGACCAATTTTATGACAGAAGTGCTAGGAATTGAAGATGCTGGAAGTATAGAGTTTCAGCGAGTGCACCGAATGGGCAAGCCCAGAAATGGAAATGAAGGACGAACGATCATTGCACGATTCCTAAGATTTTCTAACAGAGAACGTGTATTCAGATGCGGCCGAAAGCTGTAAGATACCCCATATAAAATGTACGAAGACATGCCTAAAAAAATACATGAACTGCGCAAGGTTCAAATGAGCAAACTCAAAAAAGCTAGAAATGAGGAAAAACGAGCTAATTTTTGTAAGTCTGAGCCTGATAAACTATATATAGAGGGTAAATATATAAAAATGTAAAGGCGCTTTATTTTATTTTAGTTTCAAGTTGTTTTTTTTTCCTTTTCCATTATGCTAATCTGGAAGTCACATAAGATTTCATTTGGCACCATCAACTTTTTTTTAAATTTTTTTTTTTAGCTCCTTATTTGGCTCTAATTAACACCCGCTAGGCGTTTCTTAGACGACGCAATTTAGTTCTTTAAAACTTAAGCATTTCCCGGTGAAGGAGCCAGGGACAATTAGGTTGGATTAACTATCGAAAGGATTACTTGACTGTTAAGGCTCGCAAACAGATTACTCTGGAGCGAATCGAAAGGTAAGGTTTTCAATATTTTTCCGCCCTCTGTCTTCTTGTGTGTTTTATGTAATGTGTTGTGAAATACTCAACTCGTCTGTGTACAATCGGTTTACGTTATGTGTATGTCTTTATATGTTAACGAACCTGCCATTCATTTTAAAACAATGCGGTATTGTGAAACCTACAGATTTAGCTAGAGGTGACAACAATCTATCCATATTGTACAAAAAAAGATCGCGATGAATGGTAATAATATTAAGCTGAAAGCTATCTCGCTCAACGTTCGTGGTATTCGGACCTTGGAAAAGCGTAAAGGAATTTTAAATTGGTTAATCAAACAAAAGGCAGATATTTGTTTTCTACAAGAAACCTATAGCACAAAGGAAATCGAAAACCGGCAGTGGAAAGCGCAGTGGCGATTTCTTTTTTGCGCACGGGTCTGTGCATAGTCAAGGGGTCGCCATACTTATAAGACATACGCTTGATTTCAAACTAATTTCAGTCAAGTCCGACGAAGAAGGAAGATTCATCTTTTTGGAGGCTAATATTCAGGATTGTTCTTTTCTTTTGGTGAACATTTACACCCCTAACATAACAACTCAACAATCCGAATTTTTCCAAAAAATATCCAACATGATTAACAGCGAGGAACACTTTAAGAAATGCAAAATCTTACTCGGTGGAGATTTCAATTTAACCCGCGACCTTTCCCTTGATTGCCTAGGTGGGAACCCAACCTATAGAGTGTTTTAACATGACGTCATAAAAATTAAAAAAATCTAAAGTATACATCCTACAAAGCTGTTTCTAACATGGTATGTGGATACCAGTGTTATAATCTTTCACAAAAAGTTTCAGGTTTTATTGATTTATAAAGGTTGTAAATGTGTCACGCAATTCGTCATGCTATTTCAGATAAGCCGTGAAAATAAACAAAATTGAACTAGTTGAAAGTTATTAATGAATTATATATGTTTATAAGCCGATTTCATGCCTCTTATAGTGAATGCAATGTTTTGTGATGAGATTTTTGGTGTTATTAAGACTTTAAAGTCTTTAAATTTTTGGCCGCCATGTTGGTGTCCCTAACTGGGACACCAAGATGGCCGCGCCATACATTTCTTACTAAAAATGTCTATACTCATTCGCCTATAACTCTTGAATGAAATGCTCTTGCGCTTCAAAATTTGGCCCAGATGTGTAGTTTTAAACTCTCTACAATTCCATAAACATTTTAGAATCGAAAACTGCTTCTGAATTTTGATATGACGTCAGTGAAAATACTCTATAAACATTCAGTCAAAAGTTTAAACGATATCTTAAATGAAAACGACTTAATTGATATTTGGAGGATACAAAATCCAGAAAGCAAACGTTTTACATGGAGGCAGAAACGTCCATTTATACAAAGGCGACTGGACTACTGGTTTATAAGTGATATATTAGAGGATGGTGTTGCTAAGGCCGACATTATAACTGCTATCAAAACAGATCATTCAGAAATCATCCTTGAAATAGATAGCCTCGATGACCAACCACACGGTCCGTCCTTCTGGAAACTAAATAACAGTCTCTTAGAAGACACTGATTACATTCTCCTGATGCGAGAGATGTTCCCTGAATGGAAAACAGAAATCAATTTCTGTAATGATCCAAGAATAGTGTGGGACTGGATTAAATTTAAAGTTCGCCCAGAAACCATTACTTACAGTAAACGAAAAGCCCGTCAAAGAAGAGATAAATTAACAATAATTGAAAATAAACGTAAGATATGTGAAGAAGAAGTAGCGGCATCTCCAACACCCGTAAATGCAGAGAATTTAGAAAAGCTTAAAGCGGAATATGAAAGAGAATACGACTATATTGTGTCAGGTTCGATTATCCGCTCTCGCATCACATGGTACGAAAAAGGAGAAAGAAACACTAAATTTTTTTTAAACCTTGAAAATAACAAAAAGAAAAAGAGTTCAATAAGAAAGCTGATTCAATCAAACGGTAAATAATCTACCAACCCAAACACAATTTCAAAGGAAATCGAATTTTTCTTTGCGGATCTTTACGATGAAAAGGCAGAATTTACTTTTGATCAAATGACTTGCCCCTTCTTGAACTCTGCTAATATTCCAAAATTATCAGATGAAATGCGCGACACATGCGAGGGCGAGCTAACGTACGCAGAATGTTTTAATATTCTCTCCACGTTTAAAAACAACAAAACACCAGGTAACGACGGCTTATCTGTGGAATTTTATAAGGTCTTTTGGCCCGAAATCGGGTGGAATCTTGTCGATTCCTTAAATTATTCCTATCGCCACGGTGAACTCTCAACAACTCAAAAACAAGCAGTAATAACTCTTTTAGAGAAAAAAAAATCGAGACAGACGACTAATAAAGAACTGGAGACCAATTTCCTTAGTCAATGTTGATGCAAAAATTGGGTCAAAAGCGATCGCTAAACGACTTGAGAAAGTGCTTCCTCAAATTATATAATTCATTTCGATCAAAATGCTTATGTGAAAGGGCGAAAAATTTTTGACGCAGTTCGCACCATTGATGATGTAATTGAGTTCACTAAACGGAAAGGCCATAAAGGTATTTTGACTGCTACTGATTTTGAAAAGGCCTTCGATTCGATTAACCGGAGTTTTCTTTTTAAAACTTTAGAAGTGTTTGGTTTCGGCGCTTCCTTTATTACCTGGATTAAAACATTTTACAACGACATATCAAGTTGCGTGATTAATAACGGCTTTACTACACCTTTCTTCAAAGTTAAACGCGGAGTTCGTCAAGGGGATCCACTTTCCCCGTATCTTTTTATTATTGCTCTCGAGACTTTGGCGATATACATACGAAATAATAACCA
This sequence comes from Cladopsammia gracilis, assembly GCA_022457155.1. NCBI lineage: Eukaryota > Metazoa > Cnidaria > Anthozoa > Scleractinia > Dendrophylliidae > Cladopsammia > Cladopsammia gracilis. The sequence continues at coordinate 120,432 of JAJGOT010000737.1, read as the reverse complement.
AATACGAGGCATTAAGATCAACGGAACAGAAACGATTAAGTTGGTTAATTTCGCGGACGACATAACAACGTTCGTTACAGTAAAAACCCGCGTATAAGAACAAGTGGATTAAGAACACCCAGGCCTGATTTTAGGAAATAAAGTACCATTTATATAAGAACACATTCAGCCTGAAAAATGAAAGTTGTTCTTATATGGTAAAATATCAAAGATCAACACTACTTTTCATTGCACACATAATATACAGTTACATCAATACAGTACAGTATTGCCTTGATTTATCAATTTTTTTAAAATTAAAATACAATTGTGTGCATATATATTGATTTCATCTATTGGTAGCCTAGTATGTTCCTTATTTTAAGAAACTTTTTTTAAGAACACTTAAGAACACTTACAGGCTGATTTGGCAGATTATAACTCTTTATATAAGAACCAAATCAGCCTGAACCGCCAAAATAGGTGTTCTTATACGCGGGTTTTTACTGTAGCGATAAATCTTCTTTTTTTTAATCTCATGGATAGTGTGAAACATTTTAGCAGATACTCAGGATTGAACATGAACCGCGAGAAAATCGAAATCCTTCCACTGGGCAACATGGAGCTTCATCACAACGACATGAGGGTTGAAGAAATAAAAAAAATTGTAAAAATTGTAGGTGTATTTTTCACAAATGACAAAGTATTGTTTATTAAAAAGAATTTTGAATCCATCGAAAAGTCTGTCAAAGAACTTCTACATGGATGGAGCTGGAGAGGACTCACGTTGATTGGCAGAATTCAAGTCATTAAATCATTTGCTATCCCAAAAATTCTTTACCGCGCGACTCTTATTGCATGCGATAAAGACTCAATACAAAAACTTAATTCAATTCTGTTCTCCTTCGTATGGAAAGATAAAGACAAAGTGAAACGAGCGGCACTGATAAACCCAATAGAAAAAGGAGGCCTGAGTATGCCTGATATTAATTCAATGATTACGACACAAAGAGTTATGTGTATAAAAAGATATCTGGATCCTTACCCAGCAGGCTGGAAAATTTTTTTGGATTCGTACCTAAAAAACGTTGGAGGGAAATTTCTCTTTCACTGCAATTTTGACTACAAAAAGCTCTCGATTACTGTCCCCTATTTCTATAAGGAGTGTCTTATGTCATGGTCCTCTCTAAATGAGAATAACCCGTCCACATTTGAAGAAATTATAAATTAAGTTTTGTGGAATAACAAGAATGTTTGTATCGAAAACAAATCTGTTTTCAGCAAAAGACTAACTGAGTGTGGTTTCTATAAAGTTGGCGACCTTTTCGACACTACAGGAGAGCTTGTGTTGGGAGGGGAATCGCGAAGTCTGAGTATCTCCCCCGTCGATGTCTTCCTATTATTTAGTATACAGCTGTTTGATTAAACGTTGTCACTGATCGGTCTTACCCCTACGCGACCAGACCGAAAGGGAGTATGGGTGAATTAAAATGCATGATTAATTATTCTATATCGCGTTTACAACGGAGAACAAAACTCATGTTTGTCCTCGCGTGTTACGCAAAGGCAACCAGAGTCGCTTCGATAAGGACGTTCCGTATTTTGATAATGTGCAGTTATTGAATGTGAATTGATTTCTCCCCATAATCCTTTTCGGTCTGGTCGCGTAGGGATGAGACCGATCAGTGACAACGTTTAATCAAACAGCTGTATATAACGCGTTTCCACTAACATGGCGCAACATCTTAAACTTAAATAGGAATTTAATATCAATTCATACGCAACAATTGAACCCAACAACCTTTCATCTCTAAATTAACAACGATGAATACAATCTGGAGAAGGTTAAATCCAAAACACTGTATCGCATTTTGGTCTTGAAAATTGCAAAAAATCCAACATCGGTCAAAAAATATGAAGAAACCTATAACACTGATTGTTTTCAACTAAATTGGAAAGCTATATTCCTTTTACCTATTCAAATAACCTTGAGCACTAAACTGCGCGAATTTCAATACAAAATATTAAATAGGATCATGTTTACAAATGATATGCTTTACAAGTTTAAAAAAGTCGAATCTCCTTTGTGCTATTGGTGCAAAACAGATTTTTACAATAACTGTGCGAATTCTCGCGCGCTGATTGGCTAATTTTTATTATCAATAAGAGTACAGACGCATAAAACGATAAAACTGACGCCATCAGCGAAAGTTTTTCCAAACTTGTCAGCGCTGCGCTTTTAGTGGCGAGAATTCTTTCACAAATCCAGAATTATTCAATGAGAAAATCGTCCAAAATAGATGAGATGAACCTCAAGAAGCTAAAACACAACCTTAAAGCGGAAAGATGAAGATGTTTGTTGAGAATCCAGACCTGAAAATTGGCGGTGAGCAGGATTATAGTGCTGTGAGTCGCTGAAATAAGCTTTACCGGAGGTGAACTGAACCGTGTTTCAACGGACTATTTGAGAACAATTTTAACCGGAATAAAGGTTAGTCTCAAAATTCCAATTTTTCTATGTGTTTCTGACTTACTCTACTCGAACTTTTAATTTACGAGCCCGTGTTTCTCCGAATTATGGCTATGAAATTCTGGTTTTGTGGCGATCGCATCTTGCATTTCCTTCCTTCGTTTCAACATCAGTTTTGGCGTTTTGTTATTGTAAAAAACAAATTGACGTCAGTTTTTTTATGCGTCTGTCCTGTTATTGATGATAAAATTCGTCATAACATTGTCAAAGTTTCATCAATAACAGGACAGACGCATAAAAAACTGACGTCAATTTGTTAAATCGAAACTCTTGAAGTGGAAATGATATGTAAAGATAAATTAAACCTTACCAAGCATTTAGAAATTAGAGATGTTTAATATTTTTGGAATTGATAATCTAGAAAGTAATAGCAAATTAATTTACTATATTATCTTGGAAAGCAAATATCTCCTTCACTTCTGTAAACTTAGTAACAAGATTTTAACTCCACAATTATTACTCGAGCGAATTAAAAACTGATACATACCAAATAGAATACTCCATGGCGAGCGAGAGAAATAACCTTAGTTATCACTATCAAAAGTGGGAGCCCTTAATCGCATCTTATTTCTACTTAGATTTTTGTCACCGAATATATCATTTTTTATCTCAACTCAAGCCGCTTTAATCATAAATTATACTACTTTAAGCAGTTTTTCGTACATTTGTCATTTTTGTGTTTTTAGTTTCTTTCTCTTTCATGTACTTAGATTGTGTAAATGTGTTTAAATGTTAGTTTTCTTACAAATGTAATATAGACAAAAATAAATAAAATACAAAAAAAAAATACCTTATTGGTACTAATTTTCGCGGGCACTTAATTTCGCGAAAAAAAGGTCGGCATATTTCGCGGGTCTTTATTTTCGCGATTTGGGTGCAAAATTATTTTCTTAGGGAATTAATTTTCGCGAAAATGAAAAAAAAAGCAAACCACATTTTATTTCGAGAATTTTATTATTATTTTACACTTCTTAGCTTATTGCTGAAAATCATCAACTCATAACAAAACCAAACTATAGAAACCGCATCGTGTACCATAGGCATAGTCAAAGACATTATCCTTATGCTTAACGTTCTTTGCCATTGTATAATTATACATATCTACATTGTAGCCGTAAATTAGACTAGAGCTATGTGTACCATTGGCATAAAGTTCTTGAGCCTCTAATCAATTTCTAGGGCAAGCTCGGTGTCAGTGAACGGGTGTATCTATGTTTATCATCTGTAGGCATGCCATAGAGCTTTTACACGTTATACACAATACGTAGACATGTGTTTCTTCATTAAATTGAGAAAACAAGAAATATAGGAGGTATTAAATTTCGCGACATTAAAGTTCGCGGGAATTTTTTTTCGCGTCGCTTTAAGTTCGCGATTTTTTTTAAATCGAGAAAATCGCGAAATTAAAGCGACGCGAAAATTAGTACCAATAAGGTAGTCCATTTTACAGTTGTGTGCTTGGTAACCTTGCCTCTGAGTGGAAGCGAGGCTGGAGGTGACCTTGCTTTGATACAAACCTATCTGCCTTTCATATGTTAATACTGCTTTTCTCATGCTAACTAGGTAAATTTACATCTGAAAAGCTCCAAGGTCTGTTCATAACAAGGTCAACTTCAGCCTCGCTTTCACTCAGAGGCCAGGACACTAAGAAGACAACTGTAAAATGGTCTATTTCATTCGTGAAGTTTATCATGAAAAGTGAAGATCAATGAAGCCCGTAGCCACGATCAAAAACGCTTTACTTTTCGCTAAATTCTTCGCAGCTCACTTTGCACTTTCGTACCGTATACTGTTGATACAATTTTTTCTGGTGGAAACTGTAAAAGGGCTCACAATAAAGCCAAGTAGTTTTCCTTCCTTGCATAACCGTGAACCATTTTGAGACCATATGCAAATTACGTCTCAAATTTGCATATCAGGCTGAGCAAGCGTTCGTGACAGTCACGGTTGGTACACAGGGTGGATATTAAGGTATTCTCAGTAGCCAAAATTCCATATTTTTTTCTTGAAGTTTGACGAGTGTTGTTCGGAAGTCTACAATTAATACAGTTCAAAGCAGGAAAGAGATCTCGTGGGTTTTAAAATACAGTATTGACAGAAAACCAATATTTATTACATGGGTGGGGTTGGGTTAGGGTGGAACTTCACATGTTAAGCTACACAAATAATCTTTCAAACGAGAACGCAGGTACAAAGATTAAGAAATTTTGATCCATTTACTTGTCATTGTTTTTATTTTTAGAGTTTTATAAAGTCTCTTGGTATCTGATTGGACTGCTATGGTAAAACAACAACAAAGACAGGCCAGCCCTAGTTTCATTTCTAGAGTGTGAAAATCGACAATGCTTTAATTGTGAGAGGAACATTCCTCCTTCATTGTCCCGCTTTTAATAAGAAATATTTCGGTTAATCTTCTCTTTAGCCGATACATACATGACTCGCACTTTCCGCTCATTCCTTGCTCTGGTATTACCTTTTTCTGTATTTTAAGCGGGAGGTCGGGCCAATAAGAAATTAATTCCTGCGAAAAATTGCAGACGAAAAAAAAAAAATAAACACAATAAAATGAAGTTAAAAACACATTGAAAACTAGCGGAAAAGAATCAATGCAAGGCACGTTTCATGCACAGCATTAAGAAATGTAATTGATTATATAACTAATCAATCAATTAATTAATTAATGCCAATATAATGAAAAGAAAATAAACTGATGTGATATTTTTTTGGTGTATGTAGGAGAGCTATAAGGCATTTAACTCTAAAACACCCTTATGGACTACTGGTCCTAGAAAGAAAATTAGGAAACCGTGGAATCTTCCGCGTTCTGAATTCTTAGGGTTTTTTACAACAACAACAAACAACAACAGTTTTATTTGAAACCTTCCAATTACAACAGTACCTTCCATCTATCACACATACATAATTTCATTCCACTTTAAGCGAGTGCTACGTCGCTTGTACAATATATGATAGTCCAATACACCCTCTGGTGTCGTATTCATGGCCCATGCACCCCATTGGGAGAGATTACCAGAAAACGTTTGGAAAAGTTCTGCTTTCTCTAGTTCAGGTACTGCAGTCGCACAGTGTTCAGAGCCTTGAAGCATACCGCACTGTACATAGCGCGAGCATTAAGCGTTTCTAAAAAAATACATGAAATATATGGCAAAAAGACCCAATGAATACCTTATCCACCCATGTACCAACCGTGACTGTCACGAACGCTTGCTCAGCCTGATATGCCAATTTGAGACGTAATTTGCATATAGTCTTCAAACGGTTCACGGTTTAATATGCAAGGATGGAAAACTGGGAACACATGCTTGAACTAGTTCGCTTTATTGTCAGCCCTTTTACAGTTTCCGCCAGAAATCTGGTAAAGAAATTGTATCAACAGTATAAAGAGTACGAAAGTGCAAAGTGAGCTACGAAGAATTCAGCGAAAAGTTTTTAAAAGCGTTTTTGATCGTGGCTACGGGCTTCACTGTTCATGATGAACTTCACGAATGAAATTGAACAGACGGCAAAACGAAACACTATCGACATTCAAGAATGTCATTCATTGTTTTCTTTTTGGTTTCTTGGCGTCAGAGTTGCCAAGTTTTCTCAAGGAAAAACGTTTTTGTTTTTGTTGGTCACGCACACACAAGATGGCGTGATTTTAAGTCTTTCGTTCACGATATTTTCAACAAATTCTTAAAAATCCCAAATTCATTTCCCCAAACTAAACTTTACATATTTTGAAAGATCGTCAACTCTAGTATTGTCTTTCGTAATATTACGAAATTCTGAACAAAGGCACATGCTCAAAATCATCGTTGTTTTTCGCCTACCGTTTTACGGAGAACGGGAGAGCCATTAGCTTTTGACTCCATTTGAATACTTAGATTAATCTAATTTTTATGAAATCATGGTATTTAGACTGTGACAAGTTGTACAACAAATCTGAGCTATGACAGCTTTTTCTAGCGCAGTAGTTTTGATACGCGAGTCGAGTGAATCATGACTTATTTTAAGCCTGTTTGGTGTCGCCAAATCGAACCCCGGGCTGAAAACTAATGTTTTCGTTTTCCCAGAAACAAATAAGTTTTTCAAAACTACACAGCAATTGTATACTTACTAAAGGCTACCTGTATGCAAAAGAAGGACGAATTTTAGTTTTTTAACTTTGCCGTGTAATGTTTGATTTTTGCACGGATTTGCTCTTAATAACGATTAAAAGCACGCCAAAACACTGAAACTTTCTAAACGTTTGTTTATCCCTAGCTGCAAAGAAAGTTAAACGAAAAAAATAAATAAATATATAAACCTTAAAGATGTTCTCCGATTCATTAAAACGAAACGCACGTCTATGTTGAGCTGAACGCAAAACAAATTTAACTTTATAGAAACGCCGTTTCCGAATTTATCACTGATGACAGAGAGTCGCATTATGACAATGGATCGGACGTGACGTAATCGCATGAGTTTTGCAATATGATTAACAAAAGTTCAAGGTGAAAAAAGAGTTGTTTGGTGACAGCGTTTGAGAGCATAGACCAATTAAGGAGTACAGACGCGGAAATTGTGCGATATCGAGTGAATCAGGAATGAAAACAATGGTTTGTATTGTTTTCAACTTGCGCAGTCTTTCTGGTAGCAAGGCTGATCGATTCAAGATTTTCCCGGCCTTTCTACTGTAATTTTTTTCTCCCACAAATTTAGATTATAAACTGTTGCGCTCTCGCTCACTGCGCTCGCTTCGTAGTAAATAGTTTACTCTATATCTTGTATCACTTTCTGACAAACATAATCCATGTCATACGGTTTTTTGGACTTTAATCACAATTTTAAATATATATTCCTCCACCTTGTTTCTTGTCTAGATGTTGATGTCATCCCGTCTGCCAGACTAGTAGAAGGAGGAACCGTTGTTGTAAAATGGGATGGCTTTGCGTGTCCGGTTTCGAGGTATAAGGTCTACTACAGAGAAGTGATTTTACGGTCTAGAGAAAGCAAATGGAACTCGGTTATGGTAAACAGCAGTGCAACCAGCCACACCCTTTATCTCGACTGTTTTAAAGAGTATCAGGTAGCAATTACCTCACTAAATGCTCACGGAGAGAGTGATTTGAATCACAACCGAGTTTGGCGCTTCAAAACCGGAGGAGGTTAGCAATGCCTCTTTAATTTATTGAAATAAATTCTAAGGGCGCTTACTATTTGTGAGAACTGACCGGCCGGATCGGGCTATTTTTTTTTTTTTGTTATGTCCACTTCAAGATGGCGCACACTTACAAAACACCATCTGGGACACCTTATTGACAATTATAATATATATAGATAGGCTGAGCCTAACAGCGTCGCTCCCTGAACAAGCTTAACTAAGGTGAAACTTAACTAAGGTGAAAGGTCGGAAGCACAAGAATTAAGATTGACGACCCGGCTATTTTTTCAATTTTAGCAATTCTCAAAAACGGTATTACTCGACCGTCTGCACAGTACATTTAGACCGTAGAAAAGTTCACAATGTAATGAATGAACAAACACATAAAAATGGACAACACACTCTTCTTTCGAAAAATTTTATTCAAATCTCCATTACATGTAGTTTATGTTTAAAACGCGTACCATTTATAGCGCATCGAGTTCGCCGAGCTGCCTTGGATGAAATTCAAGAAATCGATACAACTGAATTTAAGCACGTTTTAAAAAATCAATTTTCCAAAACTACACAAGAACTCAAAGAAAAAGTCAATCACAGATTGCTATCAACATAAATTCCCATCGAAAAATGTAATCTGTTTTACCTTTAAGTCCCTCGCTTGCTTGGAAATTCTTTAAATCTCCGCTTCTTTGTTCTTTGGTTGTGAAATTCGTAATGAAAACAAACATCTCGTCATACGCGCATGTTTTGCGACGTCATACGCGCCCGCGGCATACGCACGCGCCCGCGAAACATTCCGCTAGCCATGACCATGAAAAATGAAGGGCATAGGTTCTAGGTTTTATGAGTATGGGGCTCCGCGCGGGCCTTCGGCCGGCAGAGCTCCGCTATAACGTAAAAAGCGGATTACCTCCCCTTAGGGTTAGTACTGGTTAGCTTTCTGTTAAGGTTAGGGTTAGCAGGTCACTTAGTTAAATTTAAACCGGATCGACCCGAGCAGCTCGGTGGTGCTGTGGTAGTGCAGACTCTCTAACAGGTTCGATTCTCGGTAGGGATTTTAGGCTTTCCTTTTTAACACTTAAAAATAATAAAGAAAAAAATTCAGAGTATCAACTTTCTTACTTGTGTCCGCCATCTTGAAGTGGGCGTTAAAAAAAAAATGCACGGGCTAGTCATTTCGTAACACAAAGCACCTTTTGGAAAACCTGGTGCTACAAGTCTATCAAAATGTTGCATACTAATTTTTAATTAACCAGTATATATAGCCGGACATTTCTTGTTAATAATATAATAGCATGCTATTTACGAATTAGCCGGTCCGGCTGGCCATTTCGAACAAATGGTAAGCACCCTAAGTCTGTCTATTGTCCCTTGATAGAAGAGGTGGACTCTGATATCAATCAAGTGATATTCTGGTATAGAAAAAGCAAATGGAACTCGGTTGCTGTAAAAAGAAATACAACCAGTCATATTCTTTACCTCTACTATTGGAAAGAGTATCAGATAGCTGAGTTACCTCCCTGAATGCTCATCGGGAGATTGGAAAGAAAGTAGGAAAAGAGGGGTTGATTAATGCTGAATTAAAGGGGTTGGGTTCTGAAGAACCTGTGATGCTGCGTCGATTTAGGGGGTGGGGGAGAGGGGTTAGCGGCGCTTGCTCTTCTTCACGGTAGCCAATTTACCTTTTTAAACTCAGCCACAAAACCATATTTCCGTCATTCTATTTTTTAAAGAGAGATCAGCACATGACGTCTGTCGTTTGCCTAGAAAAGGGACATTAAGCAAGCGTTTGCCGTTGTACGTGAAATCAGGTCGTCTCCACTTAAGAAATGGAGGCTGCCGTGACTATCCATTGCGTTCTCGAAAAGATAAAACAGATAAAGCATGGCGTCATTTTCCCCGCAAACAACGGGACCATTATGGGCATGGCAGACGCTGTTTCTGTACAACGAGACCTGTGTTTACGTACTGCACAATGGCTATAAGGGCAGACGGCAAACGTACATATCCCGTTTTTATCTCGTTAATGCCCATGCGCATGAAACGAGATTTCGGAATCAGTATGAAAAAAGGGACAAAAGTTGTTAACAAAGGTTTCTTTGTTAAATTTTGTGGACTTTTGTCCGGGGAGGGTTTCTTCTTTCTTCTTTATAGAAGCTATATTAGGGCATTGAGGATATGGTTGGTTAAAGCGGTTAGGATTTCAAGAAGGGCGTCACATACCGTCACTAAAATTTTTGAGGAACACCCTCGGTCCTATTGTTAATTTCCCTAGGGTATTGAAATGTCATGAACTTGTCATGTCTTACGTTACGTCACCACAAAGGTATTACAGTTCTTATTAAGTTTCGATATCTCACGTTACCTATCAGCTTCAATCATTTGTCGTAAAGCCATTAAAGCTGCTTTAGAAGGGTAAAAATAGGTCAAATGCGTTTTTTTGGGAAACGCAGTTTGAGAATTTTACGGTGTATTTTTACGAATGGAGACGTTTTAAGAAAGTTAAATGGGACGGGAAAGTTTGCGTTTTAATATGAGTGATAAAGCAGAGCATAATAGCATGACCTTTCGTGTGTTCTATTTTGGAATACTGAATCATTGCTATTACGGTTTGATTATGCAATAGTATGGGAAAGACAGTTTTATTGATTTAGCTAACGTGCACAAGGAAATTTTGCGGATTGTCCGACTGTATTTGTTTTGCGGGAGGAAATTTTTGCGGGTCGCGGAGACAGCTAAAATTTCTGGCCCCGGTTGTCAAAAGGTGGTAAGCGCTATCCACCCGATAAATCACTATCCAGTAGATGACGCAAATGGTTTTGCACACCTTTATCCGCTGGATAGTGATTTATCCGGTGGGTAGCGCTATCCACCTTTTGAACAACCGGGCCCTGCTGGAAGGAAATGCTTGCGGATTTCTGGTCAAGTATAAATGAAATCCAAGGCATCGGTATTAAACTGCAATTTTACTTCCTGACCGGAGGTTTGTATAGTTTCCATAGTTATGGTTGTTGTTCTGGCGCCAATACGAACATAAACAACGAGAAAACTAGTGAGTGAATTATTGTACGTTGTTGTAAAAACGTATCAGTATAATGATAACAGTCTCTGGTTCTTTTGAGGACGTGTCTGGAGTTGAATCGGGAATACAAGTGACTGTTGTGCCGGTTGCCTCGGAGTTCATTGTTATGAGAGTTATGAGTTATGAGAGTTCACCGTTAAAAAGTTCCTGTTTATAAGCCGATATACATCATATACATATACATCATTAAAACGAGTTTGAAATTACTGTTTTCCTCAAAAATCTCGACAAACTATCAACACACAAAAAAACAATCTTTTAGGAACAATTTTTTACTGCTAAACGAATCCAATACGTATATTTAACTAATCACAAAAATTCGCTCTGCAATCTCCGCGAAAATTAAACGTGACATCACCTATTTATACTTTACAATCTGTCGAATCTCTCAAAAGTGTTGAATAAATTGGATATTATATTTCGTTATTACAAAAATTCACTCTGCAATCTCCGCGAGAATTAAACGTGACATCGCCTATTTATACTTTACAATCTGTCGAATCTCTCAAAAGTGTTGAATAAAATTGGATATTATATTTCGTTATTACAAAAATTCACTCTGCAATCTCCGCGAGAATTAAATGTGACATCACCTATTTATACTTTACAATCTGTGAAATCTCTCAAAAGTGTTGAATAAATTGGATATTATATTTCGTTATTTCCTAAATTGATTATTCCTCAATTTATTATATTATCGCTCATATGAAACCACAAACTTTCTCCATTCATTTTAAAATACACCGTGAAATTCTTAAACTGCGTTTCCCAAGAACATACATCCAAGCAAATAACAGCGGCCGAAAGCTGTTTATGGTTTACATAGTCGATTGTATCCCGGATCAGAAAAAGGTTTTCAAAAATACTCCGGTCAGGAATCCCGCATGTTTGATTACTTTAGTACAAATTTTATAATCTGTGTTTAATAAAAAAAAAATTGATTGCCAGTTTTTCAAGTCTAACTTGTCGTCCTTCTTGTAAAGCAGGCGGATAATTCCTTTACGTTGTGTGTCAGAGAGTGATCCGTTTTTAAAAGAGTAATTTATTAAATCGTGACTTAATAGACCCCAGAAGCGACGATAAAATTCAACCGGAAGGGCCTCTTGACATTCGAAGAGTGTGAGGTCACCTCCGCATTTCTCCTGGTCTTCGGATGCCAGAGTTTTATCCAGTTGGTCTAAAAGCCTTGGCTAGATAACTAAACCTGTTCAGCCGAATAGAGGTTACGATAAAAATCGCGACATTCGCGAAGAATATTTTTATCGGAAGTCACGGTTGAATTGTTGGCACGTAACTCTGTAATTGAGTCGCGTGCCTGTCCACAGGGTCCAGAGGAGCTCTATTTGATCGTACAAGACGCTATTTTCTTCGAACCGTCGCCAGAGTTTTATCCAGTTGGTGTAAAAGCCTTGGCTAGATGAATAAACCTGTTCAGTCGAATAGAGGTTACGATAAAAATCGCGACATTCGCGAAGAATATTTTTATCGGAAGTCACGGTTGAATTGTTGGCACGTAACTCTGTAATTGAGTCGTGTGCCTGTCCACAGGGTCCAGAGGAGCTCTATTTGATCGTACAAGACGCTATTTTCTTCGAACCGTCGCCGTCTTGAAAGGTTAACTGATTGCGTTACACAAAATATGTACCGCGGGCCAAATTACTAAGGGCGCAATTATCTTCGGAAAGCGAAGCTTTCCAAACAAGGCACGAAGTGCCGACAACGAGGCACGAAGTGCCAAGAGAAAAGAAACTTGTACCACGTGACGAGTTCGATGTGAACCGCATCATCTGGTGACGGAAGTGGCAATGACCGGATGTGCGGTAAGCCGTTACTAATTCAAAATATCAGCTGTGGAGGGAAAATCAAAAACATGGAAAATTCTTCTTTGAAAAGGTCTGCTCCTGCAAGAAAATCCGACTTAGAAGAAAAAAAATATATATCGAGCAGGACAAAACATGCTTACGTTTCGAAATGGTAGAAAGATTATTGAAAATTAAACGCGTGTTTAATTTCTTTTGGTGTTCAAACGGAAGCAGTTGCCAGACTGTCGAAATTGCCAGCGGAGGTTTTAGTATAAACAGCGAGCTAAAATTACAACCTTGACTAAGACAAGCTTCAACTCTCTACAAGTTGAATAGCTTGTTAAGCTACAGCTCTCTCTGCTATAAAGCTTGGATCCTGACAATTAAATCCTGCAAAGACAAAACTAAAATAGCTGGGCCCAGCGTGGCATTACGAATAGCAGGAAAGACATTCACGCCAACAGATCATTTCAGATCCTGTCATGTCCGGTATTTCAGAGAGAAAAGTACAATAAATTTAAACGGCTTTCTTACATAAAAATCTACATGCTAATATTAGTGGCCAAAATCTACAAGCGCAACACCATGGTAAACCACAACCGACCTCTAGTCCGTTGCTCGCGGCTTTTGAAAGGTTTTAAAACCCAGTCCACACTAAAATCCTTCTTAACAAACGGCTAAATGTAGAATACCCATTTTACACTAGAACAGTGGAATTTGCGAAGAATTTCAGCAGACTTCTCAAGATTTACATCTTAAAATCCAGCGAAACTGCACACGGGCAATCGAATCATAACCTTCGGCGGATGCGATAACGTCTGAAAAAACTTCCGATCATGCGCACAATAACCTGATGGCGTCATTTCCGTTACCAGCTGTTGCGGTGCACATTGAACGAAAGCGATGCTTTCAAGCCGTAAATTTCGGTCGCCGCAAATGTAGGTTTACCTACTTTTTTCGATGGATTTCTTCGCTATTTCATTAGAATATAGAAATTACAGATCACATACTTAAAATGAGGCGTTTTTATTGAATTTCGTCTGAGTTACAGGGATTTGAAAAAATATGCCTAAATCGGTTTCCTCTCTTTCCGTAGTTACTGTACGCCGATTTCGCAGCTTCCGAGCCCGTAGTAATTTGGCCCGCGGTACATATTTTGTGTAACGCAATCAGTTTAACTTTCAAGACAGCGACGATTCAAAGAAAATAGCGTCTTGTACGATCAAATAGATAAATGCGGCGAAACTCGCTTTCAAGATTAAATTTATCATGCTTACGCTCACGGCATCGGTAGTAGGGGGTGGCCGGCAGTTTCTGAAGAAGGGTCGCGCGAAGGTTCAGTTTTTTGTTTTGTAGTGCAAATTAGGGCCATTGTTATTTAAACCTCACTGGGATTACAAAATTTAAATAAGAAAGGAAAAACGAAATTAATTCTGGTAGTTGTAGTCAAATGACGCCATCGTGAAAATGGCCTATTGTGGTTACAGGGGAAGTGTCGTTGCTGGTTGCGGTAGTGGGGGCCGGGTGGGCCTCTGGTGCCCCCCCCCCCCACCCCCCGGGCGCTGGAGCCTCGTAGTTCGCCATGTGGCGTTTCGCCTTCGGGCAGTCTTTAACAACGTGCTCGGAAGACTGGCACCGGTAGCATAGTATTGGCTGGCCCGTGTACTTAAAAAATAACTCGAGCCCTTGAGTGACTAATTTGCGTGGCACTGCCTTTTGTAAACGTGTGAATTCTACGACACGGATGCCGTTCTCGATGTGCTCGTAGCCCGTGGCTTTGAAGCAAAGCCGGCGGACTGCTCGCGCTTTGAGGTCGCCGTATTGTTCCACGAGTTGTAGCAGGTTTTCATCGGGGAATTCAACGGGAACGAAGCATGACACGTGTAGTGCATTTTGCCCTAAAAGGCGTAAAGCGATAACGCGGCTTTCGCAGTCAAAGCCCGATGCCGCCAACCGCGTGGCCGATTCTGTAGATCGGAGGGTGATGTCGAAGCACTTTCCTCCGTAGAGGGGTACAATCCCAACGATTTCTTCCTTAAAGTCCGGTAACGACTGCGCTATACTGAGCGAGTCAAGATCCAGGTTTTCCTCCGCTATCAAGCGGACAGTTCTAGTGTGGGCGAACAGCTGGTGCGCGGGACGCGCGGGACGCGCGGCCATCTCCACGTAAGGTGAGGGCGAGAAAACTCGCGAGACCAAAACCAAAACCACAAAATTGAAAAGCACGCACTCACCAAAGCGAAGACAGATGGTTACCAGACGCTTTCTTGATTGTGGTCGAAAAACGGCACCAAATCTTGTGAAAAAAAAGCTCTCCTTAGTCGTCGAAGTTGAGGACTATTCTGGGTTTTGGTCTTGAAAAAGTGGAGCACTGATAAGAGCAGATCCCCCAATGCTGTACAGAAAAGTTGTTAGCAGAGGGGCACGGGTTCCCCTCCTTTTGCAAAAAAAAAAATAATAATGAAAAGTCCCAGCCTATAACATTTTCAAAACACGTCTATTGTATAACCAAATTATAGACCCCATTTTAGTCACTAGCGTGAAAATGTAAACTTTGTAATCGAAAATTAGTGATTTCCTGTTTTTAATACCCCAAATGGCTACTAAAATAAAACTACGCCCATTTCTATTGGCTGATTTGCATCATGTGATGTTTTCATGTACGTATTTTAAGAAGACTTATTCTAAAGGTGCGCTACAACGGCATCTTTACCATATTCACTATCAATTCTTCTATTTTGTTTTTATTAACCTCACGTTCTAACGCATTAACGAGATGGCTTTAAGAGCCCTTTGATTAAAAATACGCTAATGCCTACTCTGTATTCTCGAGCTCGGCAAACGGCAAACGACAAACTGCATCTTGAGCCACCGTTCTGAATTCGTGAGACTGGTAGGAGCTACCCCCCGTCATTCACTTAACCTGTCCTTCAGTTTACCGAACCGATGCACGAAATACAGTTGAAGCTCTCTTAAGCGACCACCTCGGGAATTCGTAAAAGTGGTCGTCACTGGAGCTGGTCGCTTTAATACGAGAATGGGCTCTCGTAAGCGACCACACGCTGAAACAATAGCGGATGGTCGCTTACGAGAGCTTTTATAAAACATCAATCAAGATCACAAATGCGCCGCTCACATGCTCCAGCCGGAAATCACCTTGAACTGTTAATTCAAGATCTATAGAGCGTATGCACTCACATGGCAAGCAGCTATGCAAATTTATTGGAACAAAAGAAAGTGTTAACATAAGAAAAGCGTTCAAATCCCACAGGATTGTTTTGGTACACCAACATGGCCGCCGTTCTATTGTTTTGGTACACCAATATGGCCGCCGTGACGTCATGTGCATACGCTCTATATCAACGAACCAAGAGAAGTACATTGACAATTAGAGTGTAAACACTAATCTTTTATTAAAGTGTTGACTAATACGAATCAGTCTCTTTGAGTGGTCGCTTACGAGAGCTTAAAAACAAAGGAAAAGACCAATTGGTAATTCCCAAAAGTGGTCGCGGTCGCTTACGAGAGCTTTTAATTACAGAGCTTGTGTGGCAATGCAAACGGGGTTTCACAATGATGGTCGTAACTGGAACTGGTCGCTTACGAGAGTGATCGCAAGGAGAGCTTCGACTGTAGTACTTTGCTTACGGTCCAAAAGAAATTAAAGCTTTCTATCCGAGGCCTCCACGACAATCTACGTATGCACGTGCACAACTTTAGCAAAAATTCATTTGCATCGAACAAAACGTTCGATTGCTTTCCGAAGAATTTTACGAAATATACTAATAACTGGCATGAGAATTGTTACAACATTCGCTCACTCGATGTCACGCTGTTACGCTGTAATGCAGCCTTGCCGAGGGTCTCTATGTCCGGAAAACAAAAGGTATTATTCTACAGAACAACAGAGCAGGATAAAAGTCTAGACCCATATAATAGTGTGACATCAAGTGCGTAATGTTATTGCAATTCTCAAGTCAGTTATTAGCATGTTTCGGAAAATTCTTCGGAAAGCAATCGAGCGTTCTGTTCGATGCAAATGATTTTTTTGCTAAGTGCATATGAAACTTGAAAACAACTACCCGTGAATAATGAGGACGCTCACTTGCAAACACAAAATCTGCGGGAAAAAATTGATACATTGGAGGCCCTATTTTATTGCCTTACATAATCTCAATGTCCTTGAATCTTGCAGGCCATATAAATTGATGATTAATCTTGAGATTGTCAAATTAAAAAAAAATTGTCAAGCGGTTTCCAAATTATCATCACATTTGTAGGCGATCCCCTCAGTTTTTTACACACGATCTCAGATGGAATTACCGGCGAACCAGCTAGGCTCATGATTAGATTACTCTGAAACGTGACTCGCGCTTAGCGGCTTTATGGTGGTGTTGTGTTACAACGGTTTGAATTTATAAAGGTTTGTATGGGAAAAAAACGGTTTAGAAATTATTCTTGAATATATGTTAATTTTGACAATAAAATCAACTTACTTCAATGCCTTGTTGTCTTTTCTGTTGTCCTATGGCTTTTCAAGCCGATCCGAGTTATGACTTTTTTGGTTTTCCACCGCTAAGAAGAAGGAAAGGCTGCACACTCGATTTCCGACTGCCCGCCGATCGAGGCGAATAAATCCTCTGAAAATAACCCTGTCGACTCAATTCCTCCGCAGAATCAAAGAAGAGGCTGAAGCGCTTTTTCTCAGCGAGATTCCAACTGTAATTGTATTTGTAATTGTAATTGTGTTGATTCCAATTGTAATTGTTTAGTGTGCAGCAACCCGCCACGATTAACTTTAGTTATTTGCGGGTTGCTAATATAATTTGTTTTATTATTTGTAAATAAATTGTTGTTGTTGTTGTTGTCAAATCCTTCCTTCCGCCATGGACACATCGGAAGCCCGCATTGCAGTTAGGGTTATTTTATTGGCCCGGCATGCAATGCGGGCTTCCGATGTGTCCATGGCGGCTCCAGGCAGGATGATTCGAAGATGGAGAAGGTTCGTTGAGTGGGATTCAGCGCTTCGTAACGTGCGTTGCGAGGAAGGATTTGAGTTGGAATCTCGCTGAGAAAAAGCGCTTAATACTCTTCTTTGATTCTGCGGAGGAATTGAGTCGACAGGGTTATTTTCAGAGGATTTATTCGCCTCGATCGGCGGGCAGTCGGAAATCGACTGTGCAGCCTTTCCTTCTTCTTAGCGGTGGAAAACCAAAAAAGTCATGACTCGGATCGGCTTGAAAAGCCATAGGACAACAGAAAAGACAACAAGGCATTGAAGTAAGTCGATTTTATTGTCAAAATTAACATATATTCAAGAATAATTTCTAAACCGTTTTTTTCCCATACAAACCTTTATAAATTCAAACTGTTGTAACACAACACCACCATAAAGCCGCTAAGCGCGAGTCACGTATCATGAGCCTGGGCCGCCTGTGATAGAATCAAACTACTATGAGATGAAGGAGGAGGTACAAGCTCCCTTAAGCGATTACCGAAAAAGCTGGTGCCGAGAAATACGACGGCAAGTAAAAAACGTCGTGGCGTACGTGGAATTTCGAGGCGATCGGAAGGTTTGGAGCAAATTTACGGTGGTTTTCCTTCAGTGGATCCGCTCGGCGTCTCAGATGAACTCCCCTACCTTGGGAAAAGATATATAGAGAGAAAGCGATGGAACTGAAACTCACTGGAAACGCTCTAAATCGCCCCCAAAACCACATTCATTTATACGGCGGCTAGTTTTAGCACAGTTTACAACTAACGAAATTCAGTTCTTCAACATCTATTGAGATAGCCCTTCTCAATTGTCAAGTCGATCAGGGATAGAGTGGTAAAGCTCCCTTTATAATCCTACTCGACATATTGCCGCATACTTTGGATCGCAAGGACGACTTCTTGGTCGAAATATTTGCTGTGAATTTTTATAACTTTCTCTTGATTTAGAGCCAAATCTTATATTCGCATCGGGCGACTGTGCTGCCTGCCACTTCATGGAGTGAAATCTGTCAACTGGAAAATTGTGAACAGGATATCCTTTTCTTCAAAATACCAGACAATAATAAGTGGCCATAAATTCTCTTCAAGGACGTCAAAGTATTTAGCAGAGTTAATGTTGCGTTCTACAATAGTCGGAGTTTCAACACAATCTATCATGGCAAATGCATCCCCAGAATATCAAACTTATCTTGCGCGTTTTGAAAAGAAAAAACGGATTGGCAAAACGTATTTCTATTGTATAATACTTTATGAACGTAAGCGAGTAACAATAGCCGCATTGTCAGCACGGCAATTTTTGAACAAAAGAAATTGCATTCAATGATAAAAACTATTGTTCTACTAACTTTATTAGTTTTTACCAAGAGAAGGAATTTTGTTCATTGCAGATGACAATTGCTGCGTCGAGGTTAATTGGCAATTCACCCCCAGTCAGCCGGGAAGGGCAACTTACTCAGGAATAGGAAGATACCTGAATGGAATATGGCGAAATTCCACTGGCCATATTGATCATATTCATTATATTGCAAAAGGAAGATATTGTGCATCTCCACACGAATACCATGGTGAAACTCCTGTTTGCCAAACAGTGGATTGGAAAACGTCATTGAGCAGGTCAGCGAAATAAGTTTTGTGCCAAAATGAGGACTAAGGCAAATAAAAGAGGGATACCTCAAAATATTTTACTACGACTCTAGGAAAACCTGGCTGTAGCAAGGTTGCGACTCAGATTACAATGAAAGCCATTTCTTTACTGTTTAGGCGTTGAGTAATTACATGATCTAGCAAGAATGAACTTTATTCACTAAAAAGGTGAGAAACGCGCAATTTTTATCTCGTTAATGCGCTTGCGCATTAAGCGAGATTTCGAAGTCGAGTACTAAAAAGGGACAAAAGTTGTTAACAAAATTTTGTGGACTTTTGTCCGGGGGGGTTTCTTGTTCCTTCTTTATAGAAGCTATATTAGGGCATTGAGGATATGGTTGGTTAAAGCGGTTAGGATTTCAAGAAGGGCGTCACATACTGCCACTAAAATGTTTGGGGAGCACCCCCGGACCTATTGTTAATTTCCCTAGGGTATTGGGCTGTCAGAACTTGTGATGAACTTGTCATATCTCACATTACGTTACCGCAAAGGCATTAAGTTCTTCTTATAAAGTTTCGATATCTCACGTTACCTATCAGCTTCAATCATTTATCGTAAAGCCAAAAATAGGTCAAATGCGTTTTTTGGCAAACGCAGTTTGAGAATTTCACGGTGTATTTTTACGAATGGCGACGTTTTAAGAAAGTTAAATGGGACGGGAAAGTTTGTGTTTTAATATGAGCGATATGGCAGAGCAAAATTTGCGTTTGTTCTAGTACGCGGGTGGCGGCTTAGAATTTTAAACATGAACGCTTATCAGCATAAGTGGAAAAGCGTTATTTCCTGAATTATTCTAGAGCTCTCACGCAATGCAAGTATGAAAGTCCCAGTATGGGAATCCCGAAACGTCGAGTTGGATATCGAGTTCGAGTTCGAGTTCGAGTTGGACTTCGAGTTGGATTTCGAAATATGAAAAACTATAATCGATAAAAATCGACAGTCTCCTTACGGACACCTCTCTAACACGGATACCTCTCTATTACGGACAGTTTCCTGTGTCCCGACAAAATTCTCACATATTTTCTTTAAAAAAGACCTCTATAATACGGACCCTCTCTAATACGGACAACGGACACTAAATTCGGTCCCAGAGAGCAAATTAATATAAACTTAACCTCTTTATCACGGACACTCCGGTGATCAGGTGATGATAGTTTGAGTAAGTAATACAATTTCCTGTTTGCGGTTACAAACATGTATCGCAAGACGTTTTCAGAATAGACCTTATCACGGTTTTTCCAAAATTTTATATGGGCCTGATAGCAATAATCCATCGACACTGCTGGGAAAAGCATCTCAAAATTAGTAAAATGGCCGAGTTTAAAAGCGATATCTTTTAAAATAATGGAGATATAGCTCCGCAAAGTCGGCAAATTTCACAGACGTTTGTATCGCGCGGCCAAATATCTTGCCTACCGGTAGGCAAGAAATTTGGCCGCGCGGATCTGGATCAGTAAAATCCTGTACAAGATAAACTAGTAGTTTCCACTGGAAAGTGAAGTACTGCGAGTAAAGCTTATTGCAGAAGAAGACTTGTTTGGAGATATCTCGTTAATTGCATGTACTTTAGATAGTGAACAGATGAGCGACTTGATCTATTTTGCCATTGGATTAACTTTGCTAATATATATGCCGTTCGAACGGCAAAACCGCACGGCTACTGAACGGATGAACGCGAAGTATGAATAAAGCCGTTTCTGATGGCTCAAAACGGGAAAGTTTGCAGAGATTAGCGACCTTTAATTCTCTCTCAATGTAATGTGCGACTCTGATGAAGATAACGAATGGAAAGCAGAACTATCGACTTTGGTCTAAGTAGAATTTCGAGGCGACTGGAGGCGTTGGAGCGATTTTACCGCCGATTTCCTTCGGTGGATCCGATCGGCTCGATGAGCGGAGTGCTGTCTCTTTCAGAGGGAGGACTGAAACAGTTGAAATAAAAATCGCTGGAATCGCGAATCGACCGCAAAACCACTCACTGAGACACAAGTAAACACACAAAGAAGTTCAGATGAACCAGTTTTATTCAAATATCGTTCCCAATTTTACGCTCAAACTCGAAGTGAATTTTCCCAATACAAATCCTTATAATTTCGCTATTACGCCATTTACCACGACGTTTATCACTTGAGCTTAGGCTACCTGTGCTGCCAGATGGTACGTTGTGACAAAAGGCAGTATCCTCTCGTGACCTTTTTTCTTTTGTGTAAGTGCCGATTGTCTAGAGGCAAAGACACCTTGATGTTTTCTGGGTAACCCCGTGATTTGAGGCGTTGTTTGAATCTTAAAACGCTCTCTTCGAATGTTTTCTTTTTTATGAAGAGTTAGTTCTAAGCAATCTTATTGCTTTCGCCTTTAATGAATCCATATTTTACGCCTGGTGGGTCAGGCGTGAGACGATGTGTCTGTACTGAAAGGTCTCGGTCGGCTTGTAGTGAGTGTTGATATCCAAGATGGAATCTTCTGTGAATCTTTTCCCATTATTAAAACACTGTGGTGACAATCTAGTTAAATGCTGTTTTCTTTTTTTTTTTTTTAATTTTTCTCTATTTTTTTTCCTACTAACTCGAAATCCAACTCGAAGTCCAACTCGAAGTCCAACTCGAACTCCAACTCGAACTCCAACTCGAAGTCCAACTCCAGGTATCATTACTACTGAACCTACCTGCCATGATCTATCAAGAAACGAAACATAATTATTATCAATTCGCTGTTCTGACTCAAATGAGTTCAAATTTTATATTCAAGTTCCGATGAATTTCATTGCATTCTCAAATGCTTGTTCATTTGGCTCGGATGGCTTTATGCCGGTGGTTTTTCAAGATTAGTTGCTTATACGCGCCACACTGTGAAAGAAATTTCCGGGAAAGTTTAAAATTTTACAAGATTTTGGTCTATTCTCTTGCCAAATAATGCCATTTCAATGTAATCGATTTTTGTAACAGTTAGCGTAAACTTCGAGTTCTACGAAGGGTTCGAGGTTAATCAATTTTTGCATAACCGGAATTCAATTGGATAAAAATGTACGACGATGAGTCGTGCACTTGTAATAAGCTGAGCGTGCAAGGCCTAGCCGTGTGGTTTTAACGCAATGAGAAGTTCGTAGACAATATAATCATTAAGGCCTTTAAAAATCAGTTGAAATCATTAATTCAAATGAATGGACTCAATAGCTATTTAGTTTACTCTTAATTCAAAAGATAAATAGTATTGAAATATTTATGAAGAGGAATTTAACCGTTGCAACCCCTTAAAACTGTACTTATCTATATCCTTGGTGCACTGTATTAAATTTTTCTTAATAGGTTTTTAGAAGACTTACCTTCTACATGCAGCTGAAAAAGCTAGGCTTAAACGTAACAGTCGCTAGACTGTCAAAAATGCCAACGGAGGTTTTAGCGAGCTCCACGCAGCTATAAAGCGTAGCGAATACAAGCTAAAATTACAGCCTTTACTGAGACACTTACGATACGACCAAAAACAGATCGCTGCATTCACCCCTCTCATAAAATAGAAGTCTGTATACAGGTGAACATTTCAAGTTCGTTTACCAACAGGTTGCAACTGAACTGACTGAAAATTCTAAAAACTGACAGGAATCTTCTGCGACACCACCTTTCAACAACCTTGACGGGCTTTTTTAATTTCGTTCCTATTACAAATTAAGTTATCGTCTCTTTCGTAGAAAAATACGTAAGCATTGGGAACATCAAACTTTAAGAGGGTATAAAGGAAAAGTAACACACATCTGAACAGCGCCACCATTTTGGACGGCAATCTATCCGTTCCTATGTTAATTGCGTAACTCTTTCCTCCTTTCCGGTTCTAGATTTTTCTGTTCGTGAAATGACCAGATTTTTTTCCGGATATATAATTGATACTATCCATTAGATTATTACAATGGAACTCAATTCATTCTATAGGTGTCAGAACATTCACTGAAGCGTGATGCTTGAAGTTGTTTCTCGCGGAGAATTTGCCTGTAAAGAGCTGTAAACCCGGCCCCGCTTTTTCTCGACAGCTACAGTGAGCTTACTTTACCATTTTGTAAACAAGGCCAAACACACAACAAATTAATCTAGCACTGCTAAATGAGGGTGCTAATGGGGGTACCCAATTGTCAGTTAACTACTATTTTTTCGGCCAATTGTCAGTTAACAAGAGGCTACACTGGTAGCCTATACTCATGCGCTTGTATAAGAAAGTTTTTTTTTTATTTTTTAACTGGGTCACGCTGTCGGAAATCGGTTCATTTCAATATTTTCATTCATTGATCTTATCAAGTGATTTAGCTTGACAAGTAGGAAATTACGTATATCAGTAAGGCTTTTAAATTTGCAAAGTTAAGATAAGGTTACTTTAACGGCCATGAGAATGACCAGAGTGAATGCGTTTTCGGGATTGGACTTAGAACAGCCGCTTTACGAAAATTATTCGACATTAGATTCTCATACAAAAACCATAATTTCTCACCTGTCAAGATAGCTTCCAAAACCGTAATAAGGATCGTCAGTATTAAAGATGTCTGTTTGATACAGGATCGTACACAGAGAGTATGGGAAGGAAAAAATTCGAAACTCACTGATGCTTGTGTCCAATAAAATACGGTGTGTCCGCTTACTTTGGAGTCTGCTTAATACAGGTTTTAGTGTAATCAGAAATCTTACTCATTTAATCTAACACTGAAAAGGGCTCGTGTGGTCAACCCCTGGGTCAACCCGCGTTCGCGTGCTAGGACAAAATGACGAAACAAAATACACACCATACTACCATCACTTGTCGCACTTCCTATTAGAAAAGGTAGCTCCATTTCCAACTGAGCCTTTGTAACAGCTTTCCCGTCGATCTTCTCTAATCGGAACAACTTTAAATCAAACTCACCGAGTCCAAACTTTCCGCTTATTGTTTGATTATATGTCCATTGAATTGTGCTTTGTCATGTCAAACGGTATGCGACTTATGTGTCATTCGAATGCCGATCCTTTGTCATCATCTCGATAAAAACTCAGAATAACTTTGACCACGCCACTCGACGCCATCACGGAGATCAAGGTCAACGCTCTACGACCCTGGTACCTTTCGCATATAATATCGGTTAATATGTCATCTGGTCACGCAGCGAGGCAGGTAAAAGTCACAAAATAGCTTTGCTATTAGGAAAAAACTTTGTTGCTTTTATTAACAACAACAATCGTTAATTTAGTATAATTAATAGAATGTCACTTCACTGTTACCGTATTTTCTCGATTAAACGCCGGGCCCCGAATAAACGCCGGGTATAATTAAGGAAGTTGTAAGTAAGCTCCTCAAACGTTTGTTTGTGGTATAATAAACTTAAGATTTAAGGGCAAGGTACAAGGCTGCCAAGAAAAACGAATAATAACCCTTTCTTAAAAAATGGCGGGCGAGAAAAAACTGCTGATACAAAGAAACGCCGGGTCCACAAGGCCAAGTTTGAAATAAACGCCGGGGGCATTTAATAGAGAAAATACGGTAACTTTTCATTTATCAGTAAACTACTATATTTTTGGGCAATTGTCAGTTAACTGTTAACCCCATCAGCACCCTCTTAAATGCACTGGTATTCTGAATTTCACTTTTGCCGGAACGCAATTGGCATGAAAACAAAACGAAAAAACTCGCGAGATAATAACGCCTTTTGT
This sequence comes from Cladopsammia gracilis, assembly GCA_022457155.1. Lineage (NCBI taxonomy): Eukaryota > Metazoa > Cnidaria > Anthozoa > Scleractinia > Dendrophylliidae > Cladopsammia > Cladopsammia gracilis. The sequence goes on along the minus strand of JAJGOT010000737.1, from coordinate 95,590 downwards.
CACAACATTTCACCCACGACTGAAAAACCTTAAACAAATACTGATGAAAAATGGAGTTTCGTTCAAAACCAACCATTCCTGAAAACTATTTACAAAACGCCTCCTAACACATCATACAAGACGTAAATCACTTAACGACACGACTCATAACAGCCAAACTTTGAAAGCTAATATAAATGCATCGCAACCGCAAAACCACATAGCGGAGTCGGTGCAGGCCTGTCATGAACCTCATTTCGATCTAAGGGAAACTAAAAAAGTGACCGCCAGGAGTGGTGCCCTGTTTATCCGCTCCAGACCCAATATTTTCTATACTAGTGTATCCAAAAGATAGTAACTGCTGCGGTATATTTGTTGTAATAATGCTGTTTTATCATCTCGCTGGTATTACGGAATTTTGTCTTTCGTTTTTTGAGGGGAAGCAAAGCAAATGTAACCGGGATGAATCGACGAAAATTCCAGCTGATAAGACTAATTTTGCTTTGTAATTCACGCATCAAGTTCCTGCAATGTCTGTAGAATATTGTTGAGTGAAGGACGCGTTGACCACGAGGAAGGTGCGAAAATTTAGGTTAATTACTGTGTTCGCGTCTCCCAAGCTCAGCTCAGGTTTCGCGTCCCCAAGCGCTCAGCTCAGTTCAGTCTCATCGATCGCTGTCGGAGTGATTTCAAAGTAAATTTGTCTTTTATTCCGTACAATCTTCGAAAATGTTTGCCATTCAACGGTCCTATCACCATGCCTCACAGTCCTCGCTCAACTCGTGGTAGTCTTCGACACTTCAGTTCCGATTTCGACTGGGACATGTTGGACCAAAATATTACAAATCTCGCAGCCAACAGCTTGAAGCAGCAAGCGAGGCTCTTGTTCGTAGCGCAGTGCATTCTGGCTCAAAATGTGTTCGTGGCGCAGTGAATTCTGGTAAAAAGCGATCAAATCGAGATTTTTCCTAGCTTATATTTTTTTCTCATATATTTCTTTTAAATTCTGATTATGTTGCTGCTCACTCGCTCACTCGCTCGTTCCGCAGCAATAAGTGCGTCCATAGCAGACGTGACCGAAAAATGACCACGTGATCACCATTTTCCCGCCATTTTTCACGTCAAAATATATAAAAAAGCAGACTTGATACTTTAGCTAACTACAAAACTTTCCGTTTCATTATGCAAGAGTAGGAACAGCAAAATACCATAAATTTTGATTTTCGTTCTATTTTCGAATACTGCTGGAGAGTTGAAAAAGAAATGGCTGATGGCGCGATGTCTGCTAAACATAGCTCAAATTGTCCTGGCATGGGGAAAGGCAGCTCTAGAGAAATGACATGTTGTTACGGCCTCCTTCCATTAGATTCGGCAAATGTGAAGTTCAATGTTTGAATCGGGCCTTACTTTAAAGAATATTAAAGATTCAGTCACCATTTGTTGTGTCAATTGATATTTTGATAATTAATATTAATGTCTCATCTGATCAGATATAAAGTCATTGCACGTGACGTATTATCGATGTGGGCTTTTAATTGTTTTAAAATTGCGGCAATCTATTGTATTTGATTTAGAAAGTCTTTTCAATTGTCAAATATCCCAACAGAAAATAGACAATGAATAACTGAAAATGCACTGTGTAAATTGAACCAACAACACATTTTCATCGTCAATTAGCTAGCAAGGCGGGAAAAGTCTTTCACTTTCACTTCCCTAACATCAAAATTATTTACATTCACACTCGTGATTCTTTGTTACTCATAACTTTTTTTGACTTGCACCAACACGAATTTTCAAACCAAGTTCTCTCAATCTTCTCTATCCTGCCAAGAACCATATCCAGTTGACTACTGCGCCTCGCATTTTCTACATAGTGTCTGATTCTACAACGCCATCTTTACCATATTTATTTTATATTTATTTTAGATTCTTCCTTTTTTAACCTCATGTTGCAACGCATTAACGAGATGGCTTGAAGAGCCCTTTGATAATTGTTTAAAAATGACTTGATCTTGTGCTATGTATTAAGTCATATCTCTGTACCCCAGCAACCGATACTCAGCAAAATTTGCCACATCGCAGAGATCAACGAAGAGCTATTAAATAATAATAATTAAAATAATATATTATAATTATAATCAGAACCTTCCCAGAATGCTTTCCACCAGAAAAAAAAATTCAATATCAAATAACTCTGTTTATTTTGAGTGGGAGTGAGGATGCCACACCACATGTTATTTACACCCTCCATAAAATACGTATTTAATTGACTAAGCTGACTAAGTGCGACGCGTCATTAGTCACGTGACTATGCCCCCAAGTACCTTTTAACGTATTTTAGGAACAGGCTTTTATGAATGCAAATACAATCAACGTGGTAAGGAAGGTATTCGTATGCAAAATTTCGACATACCCATCATTGCTCAGGATTTTTATAATTAAGGGGACTATACACATGAGCAAATAGGGGGTCTGGGGACTAGCTAAAATATCTCTCTTAGGGAAAAATTTCGTATTAGTCCAGTCAATCTGTGAATTAAGTTGCAAAAAAAGCTTTTTCAGCGAAATATGAAGCATCTAAATGACCTTTTTAACATATCAAAAGTTCCACAAGATTCCGTGGTCGGAACACCTTGAAATTCGGAATCATTTATTTTTGCTATTTTACCACAGGGTTCCCACGTATCGCACTATAGAGAAAACGCAACAAATTGAACAATTTAAAGTTTTTTCTTCGTGTAACTAAACCTAGAGGCGCTGAATTCGCTTGGATTTCATTCGGGATACAATTAATGGCTACTATGTAGATTTTTAGTAGATAATTTTACTATTGTAGACTAACCACAGGGAGCCTAACCCAAGAAATAATAAAATACTGCAAAATTCTTACTGTTGTTTCATATTTACTGCTACTTTATACTTAAAAGCCTTTATATCATACAAGTATGGTTAACTTTATTCTCTTTAAATGTTGGATGCCCTGGATTCATTAAAGCTTCGCGCTATTCGGCTAAATATTCATCAAAACGGGTCAAAGATTATACTTCAATAGTTTCTAATTTAAATCCTCTTCATCGGTCAGATCAGACTCTGGTGCGTTTGTGCAGTTAACTCCTTTGCACCCGCTACATGCTGCAGAGCACTTCAAGTTGTTCTTCCGACAAGAGCATCTGTTGTTCCTGCAGTCACCCTTGCAGCCACAACGAATCATCTGCAGTATAGAGGCGTGTGCTGGAGGCAAACTGGTGCGCTCTGGGGTGAATTTTCCATTTTTCAGCTGCCAGCCCCATTCGAGAGGTGGCAAATCTATGCCTTTCCATTGTTGGACTTGGAGGAACACTCGCTGGCTGTGGTAACTGGCAGCAGCTGATGTTGGTGGAAGGTTCTCTGGTTGCAAAACAGCATTGCCCGTTGAAACTTTCTGGCAAAATCGCGAATAACGTAGCGTATTTAAGCTCTCATCTTTTCCGCCGCTGTACAGACACAGCAGTGCCCTTTCTCCTGCTGCAATCACGTCCTCTTTGCTAACAGCATTTGCATCCCCGGAGAACAATCTTGCCTGGTCTTTGAAATACGCACTTGCCTTGAACTTGTTCAGTCCGGTCGCCTTCCCAAGACCATGAATGCACGATGTTGTGTCGCATCCTAGCAGGGCATGTATGAAGAGAATGTTGCTGCACATATCAGGACCTAATGCTGACTTTGTTTCCCTCACATTCCACACCCTGCTGGTCTTGCTGCGTTGTCTGGGCTCCGGTCTGAAGAAGAGGTCTTTACCATCGATGTCACCATGGTAAATCATAAGGACTAGAAGGTCAGTGTCATCCCCAACTAAGACTGTGGTGTTGGACTTTGCTGATTCGACCGCGGTTTTAACAATGAGGAGGTCAGCATCATTTGGAGCCTGGATTACATTGCAGCCAGCGTTTAGGAGCTTCTCTGACAAGAGATTGATGAACTTTTGTTTGTTTCCCTCATTTGCTAGGAAATCTTTCTTCGTCAATGATACTATCATGTCACTCTGGAATAACACAGGTGGCGAGCACGAACTTCCCCGTCTCTCGTGCGTGCAGTCCTTCGTGCTGGGACCATTTCCATACCCATCAAAAACAACCGTGGGCGATCCGTACCTTCTCTGGATGTACTGGACATAGAGTGAGCACACGTCGTCGTAGGTTGTACCACGTGTCCAAGTTACTCGGTGGATAAGAGCGCCGCCATCAAGAACATAGTGGGCTTCTCTGGGGCATGGAGTTTGCACGCTATCAGTCATCTTCCAGAGAGCGTCGGCTAATGCTGGCTTGTCAGCTTTTCTCAATAGCAAAGAAGTGTAAAACAACGCTGCAGGGTAGCTAGACATTTCATATTCAAAAAATGAACCAGGGTTGTCATACTGGCCGCTTGTCGCCAACACACTGAGCCTTTGGAAAAGCAGCTGTGGGTGAATTTGAATGCTGCCATCTTTGAGGTGAACGGATGTTTTACATGCAAGGGTTTTCACCTGATATTTCTTCTGAAATGAGTGTTCATGTGCATCTGTACCCGCCATTTTCTTGATTATCGAGTCGCCCACTTCTTTTGCCTTCTCGCAATTCACTCCGTCTTCGGCTACGACACCAGTTGCAATGTTTCGCAATGATGGGTCTGCGCAGAACGGGTCTCTTTGGGTGAAGAAACCAACTATCTTCTGAAGGTCGCTGTGGTCGCGTTCCGTTCTTGCGCGGGTAGCTTCCTTATGAGGTCCACAACTGGTATGTTGGTCGCTTGTATGGAAAGAACTTCTGGTAAGATTTTGCATTGACTGATTTATATCTGTGCAGGCTGGCATTGACATGACCCACGTCAAACGTTGAGTTTCACTCATTCCTCTTCCTCTAGTAAGACCACCACTTGTCTTCAGACTCCTCATAAGCACCTAGTAACCAAATAGAAGGGTTACAAACCTACAACAGTAGCATATTTTTAAACATTATAATGCCTTTCTTAACTTATCGTTTTTAATATCCCCAGTCAAAGGTTATACTATGGAAAATAATGCAACCTTTTAAAAGATCTTATATACATAATACCTTACCTGTTCGATAATCAAGTCGGTTGATAAACCTCCCCAGAAATAGTCACTTCGACGCACAACGTGCAGGCCATCCAAGAACTTCTTGTACAGATGGATGTGAGGTTTCGAGGTTCTGCATGATTTGAAGGTAGAAATAAGCCGATTTTGCGTATTGGTTATCTCCCGCTGCTGCAAAATATGGTAACATTTCATAAACAGCCTGGAGGTGCAGTTTCCAGTTCCCGGTTCTTTCTCCTTTGATGAACGTCCTTAAAATGTCGACCATCTTCATGTACTCTAGCCATAAAACAGCAGTACGCTGACCAGACAAAGATGCTTTCGTTTCCTCGATCTTCTTATTTGTCGAGTCAAGGCAACTGGAAGATGTATCCTGGCCAGATGTTTGAGGGGTTTCCAAAGACTTTTTACACAGCTGCTTCAGAAGTTCTAGATCGATGTCCGTTGCTTGCCGTTGCGGTGGTTGCGCTTCTTTTAAATACTTATGCTTTAAATACATTATCACTCAAAATTGTGCGTGGAGAAACACAGAAAAAGCTTAAACGAACTTACCTTCAGCAATTACATGCCCAATTAACAAAGAAAGAAGGAAAAACGTCATAAAAAGTAATAATATGCTGTTGAAATTTCCATTCTTAGCTATCAAGCCAGTACCTCGTTCGATTGTGACAGGCGTTCCTCGCAGAAACGAGCAGTCCTGGATATCAATTTTAGATAGTTTTAGCACCTCATTCACTTGATTTTGTGCTGCTCTATTACAACATATTTTGACTGTGATAGCTTTGTTCCACAATTTCAATCGTGAATACTAAAAAATCCTTTTTTAAATAGTGATAAACAAATAACTTAATTTCTGCCGGATGGGATACCTGTGGATAAATCGTTTTTTTTTCTTTAAAAAGCTCAAATTGTGCAAAACGCGCGAGGAAAAGAGTAACAAGTTTACAGGACAGTACAAACAATGTTTTCAACATGATAAAAAATATTTCTATTTCCACGTAATAATAGACACCTGTTATTTGTTATTTTTACAATGCGTGGGTACCCTGTGGTACACCGGAAGAAAATAAACGCCATTTTAACCTTGTTCCGACACGAGAATTTTGTGGAACTTTTAGTATGATGTTTATGAAGGTAAAAGTAAGCCAAAACCGCCTTAAAAGCTTTTGTTGCAATTAGTTTGAACTTGGGCTACAAAAATTCATAGATTGACTGGACTATATGTTGAATAGTTCAAATCAAAGTCATCAGTATGACGTCATCGACCACGTGACCAGAACGCACGGAACTTTGGAGCCTATTATCATTGTTATTAGCTAAATAAATCAACGTTTTTTCCGCCCAGGTTATAGATAATATATATAGTTAGGCTTAGCCTAACAGCGGCGCCCTTTGAAGACCCTCTGAAGACCCTCTGAACAAGCTTAACTAAGATGAAACTTAAATTAGGTGAAAGGTCGGAAGCACAAGAATTAAGATTGACGACCGGGCTATTTTTCAATTTTAGCAATTCTCAAAAACAGTATTACGCGACCGTCTGGCACAGTACATTTAGACCGTACAAAAGTTCACAAAAACAACTTTTTCTTCGTCTGGAATAACTAGTACGACTACTTTACAAATAAAATACAGTTGTTGCTTGTCAAAATTTGCCCGAGAAACTGATTTGGAAATCAAAATTGCAAAAAAATACACAAACGTATTTGCATAAGGCGACGCGAGTGAAGTTAGAACTATATAAAATTCAAGTCTTGTTTTGTTTAGATAAAATCGCTTTTCAACCTATGTAGTGAATGAACAAAGACAAAAATGGACAACACAATCTTCTTTCGAAAAATGTTATTCAAATATCCATAAGTTTCTGTTTAAACGCAAAACGCGAACCATTAATAGCGCATCGAGGCCGAGCTGATTGTCTTCGATGAAAGAAATCATGAAACGACTGAATTTAAGCACGTTTTATATAACCTAATTATTCAAAATTGAAACCTTTTAAATGCAAGCCAAAATTGCACAATATAGAACAGTAAAGTAATGATATTAAGCTTAACTAAGGTGAAAAGGTCGGAAGCACAAGAATTAAACTCAAAAGAATTTAGCTGTAAACAAATGCTTCGACAATCTATTAGCTTCAATTTAAGACGAAATCAGGTTTAAAAGTAAGCACTTAGCTCTATATTCCTCCAAAAACGCTTGACTCAGTCATGTCCAATGCCGTCGCACTGATACGGACCGTCATTAAACGTTGACGGTCCGTGCAAAACGTACGGATCGTCATCCTTGCTTACGGTCCGTAACTTTCTAACTTTACGTAACTATACGGTCCGTGCATGAACTGTGTGTACCCAAAACGGTTCGTCGATCCGTACGGAGCGTACGGTTTGGAACTCAACAGACGGTCCGTATTCAAGAAACGACGGTCCGTGAATTGCATCCCACTAATGGGACTTAGAATATTTTCGTGTATGTCAGTGTCCTGTGTGTACCCAAAACGGTTCGTCCATCCGTACGGAGCGTACGGCGATGCAGAAACTCGAAGAAACCTAGCTTCACTGAAGATGGTGTTATTTTTTTATGGCAAATGGATGTGAACCATTACAACAAAATGCTGTATTTAAGGTCGAGGAGGACATTAAGGCTGGTTTCCACTAGCGCATAAGCATAAGCACAAGCCAACATACGCAGACTCAGTAACGTGTTATTCATTAGTTCCAATTGTTCGAACAAAACAGAACAATAGGCACTAATGATCAACATGTTACTGAGTCTGCGTATGTTGGCTTGTGCTTATGCTTATGCGCTAGTGGAAACCAGCCTTTTGTATGCATTTATGAAAAGAGTATGCACGAAGTGTGACGGCTGATACCGACAAAACGTGACAAATAAAGGCGTAGAAACTTCAAAAGCACTGCACAAACCCGATGTTTGTGAGGCAAAGTACGTATATAACAAAACGTCACAAACAAGCGTACAAACTAAAAAGGGACCCGAGGGAAAAGCACTGCACCAACCCAATGTTTGTGAGGCAAAGCACGCATAACAAAACTGGTCAAATACAGGCGTACAAACTAAAATGGGAAATGAGGGAAAAGCACTGCACAAACCCGATGTTTATGAGACAAAATCCGCAAAAAATAAACGTACAAACATAATAAACGTACAAACTTAAAAGGGGACCGAGGAAAGAGCACTGCACAAACCCGGTGTTTGTGAGGCGAAGCACGCAAAGCTATAAATAGCTCAACAACCAAATATAAAAGCGTTTAAATTCCATAAAAGCTGTAGGGAAGCGAAAAACTATAGAAAGAAACGAGGCGAACGGATAAGGGACAAGGAGGAGGGTGAGGAGATAAAAAACCGGCGAGCACGTGAAGCCGCGGGGGAAAAAGCGATAAAACGGCTAAAAAGCCGGACAAATACTAAAGAAAATTTTACCAGTAAGGGTTCTGGTTAGCTGGGCCTGGTTGAGGCGCTTGAGCTGACTAAAGAAGCGCTTGAACTATCTGGAACTACCTCCGCCACGGCAGCAAAGGATTCTTACTTGAACTAGGCCGAAATTAGATGCACAGCTCTTATTTATACTCGCTCTGTAAGGGACTGGAGCGAATATGAAAGCGTAGCACAGTAACATATATAGATCTTAAGTGTAGTGGCGCCTTATAGTATAACAGTAAGACAGATATTTAGTGTAGCGGCGCCTTGTTGAAGCCACAAATGTTCTAATTGACCACAAATGTAATAAAGCCCTCAAATGTAATACGAATTGGCCACAAATGTAATAATGGATTTTACCGTGCGTTCTTCAGTTTGCACAACAGGGTTACCAGCCCTAAGGGTGTGAGGACCAGAATTTCGCCAGTCATGCATATCTTTCTCGGACAACCAAACTTGGACAAACTGAAGTTGTCTATGTAGTGTGTTGGACGTTATCTGTCATTCACGTGACCAAACCTGAAGTTGCTATTATCTCAACTAAACATTTTCTAGTACGGAACCAAGGCCCAGTTATAAAATGTAAACGATAGTAATGTTCGGAGTGAATAGCTGTCAAGTTAAAAGAAACGTTTATTCACACTTCACAACCTGAACGAACGTAAGTAATTATTTATCCTAGCCTCTTGTCACTTCATTTCAGTTCACTTAGGTCTAAGCGGTATACCACGTCATCGGCCACATGATCAACCCCGGAAATAAGTAGTTACATCACCTTGCCACTAAACTTTGACAGAGATGTCTCTGGCGCAAGAAGAACATCACGTGTCTTTCACCCTATATGACTATATCGGTCACGTGTTCCATCCCGAAGTAGATTAACAACTACAATACTGAACAGCGCCTCGCAACCAGACTTTGTAAAATTTTGTCAAATAAACTGGGTACTACTTTCTCCTGGCTACTCTAATAATAATAATAATAATAATAATAATAATAATAATAATAGGGATAAATAGGGATAACATTCAATGTTGGAGTGGTGCAAAAGACTGCCTTGTTGGGAACTGCAAGGATACTGAGAAAAGTGTTGGAAATGTGAAGAAGAGATAATTCCGTTAGCCCTTGGTCATTTGTTATGACCCGCCTAATAGAAGAAATTACGGCAATGACAACAGCCAGAACATAATGTTAAACAAAGATAATAATAATAATAATAATAATAATAATAATAATAATAATAATAATAATAACTAGTATATCCAAAAGATAGTAACTGCTGCGGTAAATTGGTTGTAATAATGCTGTTTTATCATCTGGCTGGTATTACAGAATTTTCTCTTTCGTTTTTTGAGGGAAGCAAAGCAAATGTAACCGGGATCAGTGAATCGACGAAAATTCCAGCTGATAAGACTAATTTTGTTTTGTAATTCACGCATCAAGTTCCTGCAATGTCTGTAGAATATTGTTGAGTAAAGGACGCGTTGACCACGAGGAAGGTGCGAAAATTTAGGTTAATTACTGTGTTCGCGTCTCCCAAGCTCAGCTCAGGTTTCGCGTCCCCAAGCGCTCAGCTCAGTTCAGTCTCATCGACCCGCTGTCGGAGTGATTTCAAAGTAAATTTGTTCGAAAATCTTTGCTATTCAACGGTCCTTTCACCATGCCTCACAGTCCTCGCTCAACTCGTGGTAGTCTTCGACACTTCAGTTCCGATTTCGACTGGGACATGTTGGACGAAAATATTACAAATCTCGCAGCCAACAGCTTGAAGCAGCAAGCGAGGCTCTTGTTCGTGGCGCAGTGCATTCTGGCCCAAAATGTGTTCGTGGCGCAGTGAATTCTGGTAAAAAGCGATCAAATCGAGATTTTTCCTAGCTTATATTTTTTCTCATATATTTCTCTTAAATCCTGATTATGTTGCTGCTCACTCGCTACGCTCGTTCCGCAGAAATAACAATCTTTATACAGGGAGCTCACTTCACTATTGTAGTGGTATTCTGCGAGGCCCTGTTAAATAAAAATGGTTAAAAACTATCTAAGTTAAAAAGATTAAAAAAATTACAAAATTACGCTAAGAATTATATATAATACACCAAAAGCTATAAAAACATGTAAGTTGTAAAAATCTTAGTAAAAAGGTGGTGCTTAGGGCTAATTACTTTTGGATTTAGTTTCTTTAAAAGATGAGTCTAAATCGTTCCATTCTTTAACACCTTTGTATAAAAAAGTCTGTCTTCCGTAGTTCCTTTTCACAGAAGGAAGACGAAAGTCGTTTTTTCTTCTTGTGTTATAAGCGTGAACGTCAGAGTTTCTTAAGATGTTAAAATTAAAATCTACGATTCCATGAATATACTTAAAAAAGGTGATGTATCTATGCACAAGGCGGCGTTTTAGTAAGGTTGGCCAGCCGAGTGTTTTAAGAGCATTTGTGGACGAAGCGTAATTTGGCAAATCGAGAATAACTTTTGCAGCCTTGTTTTGAAGGATCTGCAAATCGTCCATCACTCTACCATTTCAGAGGCAAATAACTGGACGAAATGAAAGTTGGCTTTGATCACCCTTAATCTCCATCAAAGGTGTAGCAAAGTTGCACCACACAGGCATCAGATGTGATCAAAGGTTTTATAGCACTGTTGATATTGCTTTTGATACATCTTTGACGCCCATCAAAAGTAATACACATTTGATACACTCACAGGCGAATCAAAGATACTTTTGTATAAGTCAAAGCGATATTTGACAGCACCTTTACTTTATCTTTGATAAGCGTCAAAAGTGTGCTACCTTTGACTTAAATCAAAGACGGTCTTTGCCACCTTTGACACCGTGTCAAAGATTTGGCAAAAACGGACTTTGCCACCTTTGGCATATGTAAATCTCCGTAACATCACCCAGTAGCAGTACCTCTATATGAAACAGTATAAACTACACGTATAGACAGGATACCGTTGTACAACAGGTTTCGTGACAATCAAATCACAGAGAGAAAACTTAGTGCGACCGAAGGGCATGCCACTTAAAAGTAATTTATGTAAAGTTCAAAGTTTAATTGTTCAAATCGCCCTCCTTTCGGTAAAAGCATGCGCACACAAATGATACGAGTCCCACATACGGTAATGCATGCAATCAGAAGCTTGAACTAACAATTTCAACAGGTATTCCGACCTACAACAAAACATTTCAACGTCTTCGTCAACGATATCCGGTGTGCACCACCCTATTTAATATAAACGTTTGGTTCAAACAACGTACAGTACTAGTCTTGAGGCAGTGAGCGTTAAGACGGGTGCATGAGCTTGTCAAGTGCGCCAGGCAATAGCGATTATCTCAAACCAGCCAAGCGGTGCTGGATTAAGTTTAAGCCACGCCATATGCCACTTTGGGTAATTAATCATTTCCTTAAGGCGAATCAGAGAAGGGCTTTATTACATTTGTGGTCAATCCTTATTACATTTGAGGGCTTTATTGCATTTGTGGTCAATTATTACATTTGTGGCTTCAACGGAAGCCACAATGATGTAATAATTGACCGCAAATGCAATAAAGCCCTCAAATGATCCCTCAATAAAGCGCTCAGGCTTAAACTGAAGCCACAATGATGTAATAATTGACCGCAAATGCAATAAAGCCCTCAAATGTAATAAGGATTGACCACAAATGTAATAAAGCCCTACATAGACAACTTCAGTTTGTCCAAGTTTGGTTGTCCGAGAAAGATATGCATGACTGGCGAAATCCTGGTCCTCACAACTTAGGGCTGGTAACCCTGTTGTGCAAACAGGGTTACCAGCTTGAGGGCTTTATTATATTTGTGGTCAATTATTACATTTGTGGCTTCAACACGCCTTGTTTGTCACCTCAAGCTTAAAGAACGAGATATAGATGTAGGATCCTTATTTCCACTCGCGTGAATATGCACGGTCTTGATAGAGACACAACACGTACCGTAAGTAAGGATTACGTTCCGTGCGAAACGTACGGTTCGCACGAATCGTAGTAGTAGTAGTAGTAGTAGTAGTAGTAGTAGTAGTAGTAGTAGTAGTAGTAGTAGCAGCAGCAGCAGCAGCAGCAGCAGTAGTAGTAGATCTTTATTTAAACTCGGTTAAAAATCTTCAGTTATACTAATAGTATTTTAATTACAATCATTTATAAAAATTAAAATAACTATAAAAACTGATTTACAAGATTGCCGAGTGGGAATCGAATGTTTCAAGTGCGCGGTTGATTTCCTTCTTAAACTGCCCAATTGATCTAATCACCCTAATATTTTCAGGAAGAGAATTCCACAGTAAGGCACCGCTATAGCCAAAGCTACGTTTCAAATAATCGGTACGCGGCTTGGGTAAGTTTAACTTACGGAAAGACTCGCGCAGGTCATAGTCTGTGTGCCGCTCACTGAATAAATCATGCAAGTACACTGGGGCTAACCCGTTAAGGGATTTAAACATCATTATAGCTTTCTGCTTTCTTCTTCTCAATGATAGGTGGTCCCACTTCAAAGTTTCAAGAAGCAGGCTTGAGTTTACCTCACAGTTGGCTTGCAGAATAACCCTAGCTGCTCGGTTTTGCAATTTTTGTAGTTTCTCACATAGATAAGAACTCAATCCATCCCAAACGGGGGCACAGTAATCGAAATGAAGTTGGATTAAAGCGTTATATATTTGTACTGCAGTGGACTGAGAAATGAGGGACCTAATGCGCCTCAGAGCACCTATTGCCAAGGATATCTTTCTGCATTGTTCTTTGATGTGATTAGACCATGAAAGTCGGTCATCAATAATTAAACCTAATGATTTGGCATGCTCAACTCTATAAATTGGATGGCCATCTAATTGGATATTAATCTCACTACAATTTTCTGCAAGAAACTTTTGACGAGTACTAATCACCATAAACTCAGTTTTCGCAATGTTTTGACTAAGCTTATTTGCTTTTAACCAGCTATAAAGATTGTTAAGTTCAGAGTTGGTTGCTTGTTCGAGTTCGGCAAAAGTGCAACCAGTGACTGAGTGTGATAATGAGATGCACGCTCCGTATACAGACAGAACACGGACCGTAAGCAAGGATTACGTTCCGTACGAAACGTACGGTTCGTACGAATAGTACGGAAAGTGAAAAGTTATTCACAGTGACCGAGTGTCATAATGAGATGCACGGACCGTATTGTTACGTAAAGTTAGAAAGTTACGGACCGTAAGCAAGGATGACGATCCGTACGTTTTGTACGGACCGTCAACGTTTAATGACGGTTCGTATCAGTGCGACAGCATTGGACATGACTGTTCAGCTGACGTGACATTCGGCTGTGTAGCCGCGCGAAAAACAAAGCCTCGCTTGTGGCGTCATTCGCGCATGTCTCGCGACGTCATACGCGCCCGCGAGCTAGCCTTGCGCGACGCTCGGACACACAAGTAACAGACGCCGCCCGCGAAACATTCCGCTGGCCATGGCCATGAAAAATGACGGGCATAGGTTCTATGAGTATGGGGCTCCGCGCGGGCCTTCGACCCGCAGAGCTCCGCTATGAAGCAAGATGGCATGTGCTTTAAAATAAGTGCTCTTGAAAAACTCGGAGAAAAAACCTGAATGGGGTGACTGTGACATCCATCAAAGTTCGCGCTCAGCATTTTCGAGTCCATTGTCGTCACCGCCACCGCCTCCACTATTCTATTGCTTCCATTAACTCATCCACGGCTTATTTCACAAGAAAAAGAAATTTGCCTGTGCCACTCAATTAACTATTGTCAGTTTCATTGCAATTGCAAAGTAATAAATTAATTAAACACATTTTTCCAGGATACCCTCCACCCCTGCCCCCCTCCCCTCTCCCCAACCCGAGAAAAAAAGGAAACATCAATGTACTCTGATACTTCTACTTCCAAGGCTACGTAATAGAGTTTCCCTGGATATTTTCTATTTCTGACATCTTACAAATTAAAATAAAAATAAAATAATTATTATTTCTTACTGCCTAGAAACCAAAGCTGGGCTTCCTGCCCTAACGGGTATTTTCTGAATGGATTTTATTACTCAAAACGACACTTGGTCCATTGAACGAGCAAAGTGCTGCAGGCCAGGAAATTTCAAAAACATACCCCTGGAATGCAAAGACGTGGAGATTGCATTGCAAAATCAAGTCTGGAGGAAGTGTGAAGACTGGTCCTATTTGGTTGGCTTGTATAGAGCAGAATGCGACAGCTTGGCATGTATTACAAAGTTTAAATGTTGCAGAATGCCGCCACCAGGTAAATAAGTCACCTATTTATAGACTAGTTAGGGGACAGGAATCCATGAATAGATTAATATTTTATCTTAATAATAAAGAAACGACTGTTATTCCAGGTGACAGAAGCAAATTGGGTAGATTGCATAAAAATAGCTCTTAGAATTGATATCATGTCAGTTTTTATCCCTTTGTCCGCCCTGAGTAATTTTGATCGACACATACGCGTTGGTTAACATACAAATTCACCTTTTGACTAGCCGTAGCTACATTTCTGGCCAAAAGGTTAATGGACACTTTTTTATAACCTTTTCTGTGTGCAAATTGAAAATGATCATGCAGATTTTGTTTCCCTCTACACCCCCGAAACAATGTTAATGGAAATATGCAAAGTGACCCAAACGGTTCAACCACCATTGTAGATAAGAAAGTTGCTAGATGGTTTCACAACTTACACTGTTTTGCATATTGTAGGGCAACGCAAACAATTGCACCGCGAGACATGTTCATAAACAAAAGCTACTAGTCAAGAGTATTCTCCTACTTCGCTACTTCGTTGCGGGACAAGTTGTAGAGAGGGAGTGTTACACATATCTTTCACAATTTTCCAGGCGACATGCCTCGTATAAAAAATACAAACCGCATTGCTTCACAAAACAAATATTCAAAGTTTTCCGCTTATCTATAAACCCAGTTGGACGTCAAGCTTATGCATATAACCCCTTTTAATTTTTCAGAAATGGTAGTTCTTGGTCACTGGCTGCTAGATGGACGTGATCAGGACATAAGGTTCGTCAAGAGCTAAAGTTTGCTTTCGTCTTCAAATGCGTATTATCATGGGTGTCATGAATAAGCAAAAAGGAAAAACTAGTTATATAGCCTTTCAAATATTTGTGCCACGGTAGCGGTATTAATTTGCTTGTACTTCCGAGGGATAAATTGTCGTTGTCATTCACGAAAAAGAAATCCTGAAAAGAAAACACAAGGCTTTTTTGATTATGTTGCTTCGTTAAGTCAACGTTGGCTTTCATTAGCAGAGACAATACAGGCAATGCTAGCAAAAGAACCATGGGCATGTTCGTAGACGAAGCAACATGTTACGCATGTGTCCAAAGGATCTTCCTCTTCAAGATCACTTGTCCATGATAGATGTGTACATTCACACACTGATTGCCTTCGTCCGCCATCTGTGTAACCATAAGCCCAAGTTGTGGTAGTAAAGGGTCTTCCTTTATTTACACACCACTTGGATAATGTTTCCTTCACAATCTCGGCCCTGGAGCCCGTTTCTCGAAAGTCCCGATAACGTTTCGGGCTCGCAAAGTTATTTTGTGCGCGCAATTACATTTTGCATTAAATATTAAAATTTTGTTGATTTAGAGTGATTGCGGGCTAAACACTGCACCACCATTCTACAGATTCTGATTTAAAGTATTGGGCCCAAAACCCTTTCGGGACATTCGAGAAATGGGTATCTGATCTGAGTCCAGGCGCTATGGTTTCATTATATGTTGAACCAGCCAAGATTGGACGTTCTTCCAAAAAGTTTGAACATGTTCACAGTTCCAGAAAAGGTGCAATAGAGACTCTGAATTTTGTTGACAGAAAGTACTGGTATCAGTTAATGACACGCCTATTTTAGTAAGGTACCAATTTGTTGCAATTCGTCTTAGAGAGAGTTCATGACTGTAGAAGCAAAGACCGATACAACGTAGGTATGTACTATATTATTTCGGCTGGCCAAACCAGCTTTCTTCAGGTACAATGAAGAAGAAGAAGAAGAAGAAGAAGAAGGCTGGTTTGGCCAGCCGAAATATAGTACATCTTTAGATTTCTACCTACGTTGTATCGGTCTTTGCTTCTGTACTATATTTTCACTTGTTACCGATCAGATCACTATTTTGATCTAACGTACACCAGCAGGATGTTGCCCTGTCCTGTCCGTTGACAGTTGCAGTTTCTCCCAGTATTAGTTCTCACTAGTTGGGAGTACACATTCTAAGTTTTAAGTGGTTACTTGCTTGAACTTCTCGGTTTTTTTTTTGTACATGATCAGGAGCGTTGCGTGACGGCACAACCGTAACGGCCGCATAAGAGACTACGGTTCGCGAAAAGAACATTTTGTCGCATAAGTTTTACCGGCCAATTTTGCATGCTTTTTTAAAATGTGTGGTGATTGTGGCGGGGAATTGGACGCAGTGGATTGGGGGGTCCATGGAGCAAAACGCCTAGGAGAGGGGAGGGTCCGAAGGTGTTCAGAATCTTTTTCAAAGGAGCCTTTGATTTATTTTTATTTTTAGTGGGTTCCAGGGTGTTCCGGTTAGGTTCCGACGGTGTTCCGGGGGTGTTCCGGAACTTCCGGGGGTGTTCTGGGGTGTTCCGGTAGGTTCCGGGGTGTTCCGGGATGTTCCGGGGTGTTCCGGGTCGATTCCAGGTTTTACAGACACCGGCATATCACAAAATGTTCGCATTCAAAAGTGTATAGGTTATTAAAGTGGTACTATGATCAAAATATTGCACTTCCCTTTCTCTTCAGTTTTGGAAAGTAGAAGTGCTGAATACTTACCATGCCAAATTTTAAGTTCAAATTCCAACGGGAAGAGCAGTTATTTTAAACGTAAAGTTCAGCTTCGGCTTGCCGCCATTACTCGATTTAAAAATGGCCGAGAACCACCTAGAGAGCTGGAGCTGGAGCTTGAGTCGAGAGGAAGATGACGTCATATTCGCAACACAATGGCCGCTTAGTTGTGTGGAAAGGCTGATCTCGCATAAACAAGACCTTTATTTAATCTTGGTGGTTCTAGGGCCTGCTTTATGCCGCAGATGTTTTTGTAAACGTTCGAGAAGATGCGTCCTGTTAACTTTGTACAACACGGGCGCCGAAACATTCTCAAAAGGCTGAATTTCTTTACACAAATCATCTACCAGCCAGTTCTGTGCAGTAAGCGTGCACCGTTTGCAAGCTGGTCTGCGATTGGCCAAGGGGTCAGTTCCGGTGGTCTCGGTGGTTAACCAATCGGCATGCAACGTAACGCTGCCGAGGTCACGTCAATAATCTTATAACTAGGAGTAATCGGAGATTAGGGTAGTGCGTTCGGCAGTTGAAAGGTTGGTTATTGGGATAGATGAATATGTCTATGGCATATTGTCAAATTAAGGATTATTGTGTACAGTGAAACCTGTATTTACTCTGTGTATGAGGACGGTAGGGAAAGTTTGGTAGCAGAAAAAAAATTAAATCCTTTGAAGTTTGTTGCAGTTGTCGGTAAAGAAAAGTGCTTGGCGGTCCCTTTGGGAAAAGTGAGAAAAGTGCACCAAATTTGCATATGTCAAAACGGTAATTTGAAACCCGAAAACACGCTGGCAAAAGCGAAAATTATTCGCAAGTATTTATATAAACAGACTATGCGCTTCTACAAATTCTCTGTTTTCTTTGTAGCTTCGCTCGCCAAATTAAGATTAAGCTTTTCCAAACTCTCAGCCTTCATTTCCAAGTTTTCCACCGCGCTAAAACATCACAGAAAGTTTGGAGTGTCTTCGGGAATAAACATAAGCCGCGTTTGGTTTCGCGAGTGTTCCATAGATCCATCCGCATAATCTCCATCAAAGTGAGAAAAACATTCGTCGCTTGATTCTTGCTCGTTTTCTGGCTTGAATCTCGCTCGTGTCCGGCCATAAAAAGACACTGAACAATACTCACACCACAACACAAAAGCTAACCAACAATGGCTTCCGCAACACCAAGAAACACCCATTTTTTGTTTCTCAAACGTGTACATCAACTGGCCATATAGGTTCTGAGGCTTGAGGGTTTTTTTCAAATGCTCCATAGATACTACATGTCATACAAACTCATAGCTTATGGCATAAATTGGCCTGGTTGCTTGTGAATATTCTCCTTATCTGTAGCACATTTTCAAATACACTCGCATGACACTGTGTATTTCTGATTACAGGAACTGAAAATATTCTTGTTCTTATCCAATTTATTATCTGTGTTCTTAGTTTTCTATTTTAAAGTTACATCAAATTGTTGCTCATTGACACATGTTAACTGTTGTATTGATATGTTGGTCATTGTTATTTATTCTGCAATATTTTCAGATTAAAAATTTAATAAAGAACAGTGCAGTGGGACTGCATCCTCAATGCATCTTGTACTATTTTTGTTTACATTTTAAAGGGTTAATGTCTAGGGGATTTTATTTTCATGGGCAAAACTACTAATTATTTAACTACCTACCTTTGGCTCCTGGATAAAAGTGATTCCTTCAACAGAGAACAAGTAATAGAAATTAAGTGATTTTTCCAATACACAAAGGAAGAACCATTTTTTTTATTTCAAGTTGCAATCCAGTCCATGTGCAATCAGAAGACGCTTAGTTATAGTTTCATTGTCAACCAAACTGAATCATTATTTTTTCGATTTCCTTTACAAATGTTTTTTTTTTTTTTACTTTTCAAAGTGATACTAGAAAAGGTGGCATTGCACTAGGTATGAAACATTTCTGTGTACAATCAGGATAGCATACTCCATTTAAATTTGTTGCTTTTAGTCATATATATGTCTGGATTTAACATTGAAATCTACCCAAAATGAAACTGTGAGGCAATATCCCCCAGGGTATAGGGTCGTCGTTGTTTGGTGCGTACAACTTAAGAAATATCTTCTGTTTTAATATTAACGATGATGTATCTTCCCTCCGGATTAGAATGACTAAATTATCTGGTTTTGCGATGGGTTGTGCGGATGTACATTTTGCGTTATTTTGCATACAGCTATTTCAATAAACGTTGTCGGATGAAAGCTTAAAGCCAAGATCGCAAGGTAGTATGGGTTAGGGTTAAAAGCCATTGAATAAAAATCCCATACTACCTTACGGTCTTGGCTTTTCACCTTTTTCATCCGACAACGTTAATTGAAATAGCTGTATATACCTTTACATTAGATCGATCGACAGAGTTCAGTATAAAAGCTAATTATAAAAGCTTATCATGATAAGCTTCTGTTGGAATCTAATTAAGAGTAGGGGACAAGAAAGAAAAAAAGTAAGCAGTGAAAAAAAAAGGAAATTAATTAAAAGGTTCAATTAAGGATTAACCTTCTTCCGTGTCTTCAACGAAACCTTCCCTCTTCCCACGACCCGCCAAAAGATCCAACATGGCGGACGATTGCGAGGACGAAACAGCAGGTGTACCCGAAGAACCAAGTCTAGCTGAAATTAAAGACATACTTACTGCAATACAAGCCTCAATAGCGGCAGTCCTGTCAGAAAATAAACAACTAAAGAAAGATTTAACCGAGTTGAAAGCTGCTGTTCAACTCAAGGCCAAGGAACTTCGCGAACTCAAAACATCAATCGACCGTACGACTAAGTGCAACACCGAATTGAAGACAGACTTGGACACAACCAAAGCCTCGAATCAGGCTACAAAGAAGAATTTGCAAGAACAAGGCGAAGAGGTGGACCGCTTAGGCTACTGCTTAGATGATCTCGAACAATACACGCGTAAAAATAGTTAAGAGTTTCACGGAATTCCGGAGGATTCATTTCGTACAACAGAGGAAGCTGTTCTCAAAATCGCCCAAACGCTTGACTAGAAGTTCAGGTTGTCGCTAGCGACATCGAAATTTCTCACAAGCTTGAACGGAATGGAGACAAGGCCCCCTTTATCGCGAAGTTTGTCAGTCACAAAATAAAGTCGTCTTTATAAAGCAAGAACCAAACTCGAAAACTTCACGGTGCAAGACATATTCCCAAGTTTTGTAAACGCGTCCCGTGGAAGCCCTAACCGCATCTACATAAACGAGAATCTCACCGGCTATCGAGGAGAACTGATCTACAAAGCTAATATATAACAAGAAAAAAACGGAATGGGGTGGCGTAAGTGTATGGTCGATGGACAGCTGGATGGATGGCAATATAACTATTCGTCAAGACATCGCCAGAAGATATACCGGTGAGAATTTTTTCGCCTGGGGACTTGTAGACCTTATAAATTCGCGAGTACGTTCTAAATTATTAAAAATAAATTGAATTTAAAGCTTTGTAATGTCTAATAATAAATTGAAAATTCACTAATACTACCGTAAGTTAAAAGTATCCAACGTAACCAGCCCAGGCCAGTTGTCACTGATATATGGTGTAATAATTCAAGGTCTTCATAAGGTTTAAAAATAGCTTTAAATGGACGTTTAGACCTGCAAGAGTTTTACAACACACCGCCTGCTTGTACGCTTCCACTGTCAGTGGTCGTCCTCCACTCAAGACCTTCTGATTTCCACCAACAAGACGCTGTGGCACTCCTATCGACTGATAAGCATGTTTTCACGGGGAGGCGGCGTGTGTCGTTAAAAGGAGCCCACGCTTTGCTCTTGTCATCGCATTAATTCTTTTACGACATTAAACAAGTCGCACTCTTTGGTTGTAAGCTCTGGGAGTACTAAAACTAAACCCTGCATTTCGCCACTCAAACCAGCTTCTAAATTCATAGGGGAACTCAATTTCAAAATCAACATACCCCAGAAATGGCACATCGTGCCACAATACATAACAGACTCCACGAGCTGAGTAGACTAGTGTCTAACAATGTCAAGGACGCCATGCCATTGACTACTGCTACCCACTCCTTCGCGGCTCCTATCAATACCTTTGGTTGACACTTGAACTTTTATTGTTGCAGCGTGACCTCCTCATATCTTGTGATCCCTGATTGTCGGTGATTGCCCCACGTCAAAGACACCTTGTCCCTTCCCGGAGCACGTGCACGGTATACATTACGGCAGCTACGCTGTATGTGACTCACTTGACCTTGCAAGTAAGCGGAGATTAAAAACGGTGCATGGCTTTAATTTGTTCCTACAGCAAACGTCTCTATGTCCCACTTTATTCGAACCTCTCTGGAATGATCTTTGGATCATCCCTAGACCGACATGTTCATCGAGATGGACTTACATCATTCAATACTTTCGAATGCCATGTCCATTGTTTCCTGAAACTCGTCTTATGTCGAGTATATCATGAAGGGCATCCTGTGTTGAGTGGTAGAAACGAACTCTTATCATCCAAATACATTTGTCAATACCCAGAGTTGTATCTGAACGTACGCTAAAATACTTGGCATCTAAAACCGTTAGAGCTAGATCATTAAAGATCATAGTGTGCAATGCTAGCGCATAATCAAATCAAATATCTGGGATTGAGCCACACTAGGCACCATAGGCACCTAAGTGTGCTGCTTTTCTGCATGGCGTTGCAATTCAATTCACCTCATTGGTTGGTTCGCTAACTTTGGCAATGACAATCTATGACCCCCATTGCTTCTATTCTCTAAAATTCCTATTCCACTGGGCTTGTGGATAACAGCCGTCGCATCGTGCTTGACCTGAATAAGGGAGTTCTTGGCTCATATATTCCCTTAATAATACACAAAACAGAGACAAAATATGGCTTAACATAATACATCAACTTGGTGATATCAAAGTTGCTATTATAACCTCAGTGATGTTACTTGTGATTAGGCTCACTTTTCTTCATTCTATAATTTGTGATCAATATAAATGCCAAAACACAACGTTGACCAAGCTATGTTTTTTTAATCGAAATATTTTGCAGTACACTTTAGCGTGCAACGAACATCTCCGTCTTCAATTCGCTAAGCGCTTCGGACTTCACACAAGCAAGCTAGCTTACACTCACCGTAAACGTGGGTTAGGGAGGTTTTCAATTGAGGTTCATGAAACCGAAACCAATTTATAATCACCATGGTATAACGGCCAATCACAAAAGCCACAAACATAGCAACAAACCGAAGAGAATTCGAGACAACCACGGAAATCACGTGCAACAGGTAACAATAATTATAATACCAAGAACCAAAACCCAAATACATGTAACAATAAACAAAAATCTGACATCTAGTTTTGGTTCAGTTGCATCTGACAGGTTGAGAAAGAAGTGCGAGTGCATGCGTTAAGCCAGTCACGGTCAACAAACCTGAGCCAAACTTGAACATTAACTTTCTACACTTAACTCTATTTTGTTTTCAATAAGTCACAAATGCCGTAAATGATTGGTTGTTTCAGCCCAAATTCATCAATGATTTTTTTATTCTGAATGATTCGACTTTTTTTTTTTTGGTGGCGTGATCTAGATCTTTATGGTAAAGGGATTTTTCCTTTGTCTTTCCATCTGTTTTAGGTTTATCTCGACCCGGTTTTCTTTTTCTTGAGGAGGACAGCCGCGAAAAAACCCTTGGATATTTGTGAGCCACTCATCTCTACAAAACAAGCGATACCCATTTTCGGACTTAGCTTCCCTCATATCTTGGGCTACTTGGCCTCTATCCTCCGTTTTCCGGTTATACGCCGATATCAAAATTGTCTAACTTTATCAGAGAATCGATCGGCGCCTCCCTACGGCTTGTGGAGGGCCCACCACTCTCTCAAATTTGAATGGGAAAGTTCGCCGGACTCCCTCTTGGTTCTGGCAGTACTATCACTTTCTGTGATGTAAATTTATCAACCCAATCTCCCTGGAGCTTTCTCTTGATTTAGAGCCAAATCTTATATTCGCATCGGGCGACTGTGCTGCCTGCCACTTCATGGAGTGAAATCTGTCAACTGGAAAATTGTGAACAGGATATCCTTTTCTTCAAAATACCAGACAATAATAAGTGGCCATAAATTCTCTTCAAGGACGTCAAAGTATTTAGCAGAGTTAATGTTGCGTTCTACAATAGTCGGAGTTTCAACACAATCTATCATGGCAAATGCATCCCCAGAATATCAAACTTATCTTGCGCGTTTTGAAAAGAAAAAACGGATTGGCAAAACGTATTTCTATTGTATAATACTTTATGAACGTAAGCGAGTAACAATAGCCGCATTGTCAGCACGGCAATTTTTGAACAAAAGAAATTGCATTCAATGATAAAAACTATTGTTCTACTAACTTTATTAGTTTTTACCAAGAGAAGGAATTTTGTTCATTGCAGATGACAATTGCTGCGTCGAGGTTAATTGGCAATTCACCCCCAGTCAGCCGGGAAGGGCAACTTACTCAGGAATAGGAAGATACCTGAATGGAATATGGCGAAATTCCACTGGCCATATTGATCATATTCATTATATTGCAAAAGGAAGATATTGTGCATCTCCACACGAATACCATGGTGAAACTCCTGTTTGCCAAACAGTGGATTGGAAAACGTCATTGAGCAGGTCAGCGAAATAAGTTTTGTGCCAAAATGAGGACTAAGGCAAATAAAAGAGGGATACCTCAAAATATTTTACTACGACTCTAGGAAAACCTGGCTGTAGCAAGGTTGCGACTCAGATTACAATGAAAGCCATTTCTTTACTGTTTAGGCGTTGAGTAATTACATGATCTAGCAAGAATGAACTTTATTCACTAAAAAGGTGAGAAACGCGCAATTTTTATCTCGTTAATGCGCTTGCGCATTAAGCGAGATTTCGAAGTCGAGTACTAAAAAGGGACAAAAGTTGTTAACAAAATTTTGTGGACTTTTGTCCGGGGGGGTTTCTTGTTCCTTCTTTATAGAAGCTATATTAGGGCATTGAGGATATGGTTGGTTAAAGCGGTTAGGATTTCAAGAAGGGCGTCACATACTGCCACTAAAATGTTTGGGGAGCACCCCCGGACCTATTGTTAATTTCCCTAGGGTATTGGGCTGTCAGAACTTGTGATGAACTTGTCATATCTCACATTACGTTACCGCAAAGGCATTAAGTTCTTCTTATAAAGTTTCGATATCTCACGTTACCTATCAGCTTCAATCATTTATCGTAAAGCCAAAAATAGGTCAAATGCGTTTTTTGGCAAACGCAGTTTGAGAATTTCACGGTGTATTTTTACGAATGGCGACGTTTTAAGAAAGTTAAATGGGACGGGAAAGTTTGTGTTTTAATATGAGCGATATGGCAGAGCAAAATTTGCGTTTGTTCTAGTACGCGGGTGGCGGCTTAGAATTTTAAACATGAACGCTTATCAGCATAAGTGGAAAAGCGTTATTTCCTGAATTATTCTAGAGCTCTCACGCAATGCAAGTATGAAAGTCCCAGTATGGGAATCCCGAAACGTCGAGTTGGATATCGAGTTCGAGTTCGAGTTCGAGTTGGACTTCGAGTTGGATTTCGAAATATGAAAAACTATAATCGATAAAAATCGACAGTCTCCTTACGGACACCTCTCTAACACGGATACCTCTCTATTACGGACAGTTTCCTGTGTCCCGACAAAATTCTCACATATTTTCTTTAAAAAAGACCTCTATAATACGGACCCTCTCTAATACGGACAACGGACACTAAATTCGGTCCCAGAGAGCAAATTAATATAAACTTAACCTCTTTATCACGGACACTCCGGTGATCAGGTGATGATAGTTTGAGTAAGTAATACAATTTCCTGTTTGCGGTTACAAACATGTATCGCAAGACGTTTTCAGAATAGACCTTATCACGGTTTTTCCAAAATTTTATATGGGCCTGATAGCAATAATCCATCGACACTGCTGGGAAAAGCATCTCAAAATTAGTAAAATGGCCGAGTTTAAAAGCGATATCTTTTAAAATAATGGAGATATAGCTCCGCAAAGTCGGCAAATTTCACAGACGTTTGTATCGCGCGGCCAAATATCTTGCCTACCGGTAGGCAAGAAATTTGGCCGCGCGGATCTGGATCAGTAAAATCCTGTACAAGATAAACTAGTAGTTTCCACTGGAAAGTGAAGTACTGCGAGTAAAGCTTATTGCAGAAGAAGACTTGTTTGGAGATATCTCGTTAATTGCATGTACTTTAGATAGTGAACAGATGAGCGACTTGATCTATTTTGCCATTGGATTAACTTTGCTAATATATATGCCGTTCGAACGGCAAAACCGCACGGCTACTGAACGGATGAACGCGAAGTATGAATAAAGCCGTTTCTGATGGCTCAAAACGGGAAAGTTTGCAGAGATTAGCGACCTTTAATTCTCTCTCAATGTAATGTGCGACTCTGATGAAGATAACGAATGGAAAGCAGAACTATCGACTTTGGTCTAAGTAGAATTTCGAGGCGACTGGAGGCGTTGGAGCGATTTTACCGCCGATTTCCTTCGGTGGATCCGATCGGCTCGATGAGCGGAGTGCTGTCTCTTTCAGAGGGAGGACTGAAACAGTTGAAATAAAAATCGCTGGAATCGCGAATCGACCGCAAAACCACTCACTGAGACACAAGTAAACACACAAAGAAGTTCAGATGAACCAGTTTTATTCAAATATCGTTCCCAATTTTACGCTCAAACTCGAAGTGAATTTTCCCAATACAAATCCTTATAATTTCGCTATTACGCCATTTACCACGACGTTTATCACTTGAGCTTAGGCTACCTGTGCTGCCAGATGGTACGTTGTGACAAAAGGCAGTATCCTCTCGTGACCTTTTTTCTTTTGTGTAAGTGCCGATTGTCTAGAGGCAAAGACACCTTGATGTTTTCTGGGTAACCCCGTGATTTGAGGCGTTGTTTGAATCTTAAAACGCTCTCTTCGAATGTTTTCTTTTTTATGAAGAGTTAGTTCTAAGCAATCTTATTGCTTTCGCCTTTAATGAATCCATATTTTACGCCTGGTGGGTCAGGCGTGAGACGATGTGTCTGTACTGAAAGGTCTCGGTCGGCTTGTAGTGAGTGTTGATATCCAAGATGGAATCTTCTGTGAATCTTTTCCCATTATTAAAACACTGTGGTGACAATCTAGTTAAATGCTGTTTTCTTTTTTTTTTTTTTAATTTTTCTCTATTTTTTTTCCTACTAACTCGAAATCCAACTCGAAGTCCAACTCGAAGTCCAACTCGAACTCCAACTCGAACTCCAACTCGAAGTCCAACTCCAGGTATCATTACTACTGAACCTACCTGCCATGATCTATCAAGAAACGAAACATAATTATTATCAATTCGCTGTTCTGACTCAAATGAGTTCAAATTTTATATTCAAGTTCCGATGAATTTCATTGCATTCTCAAATGCTTGTTCATTTGGCTCGGATGGCTTTATGCCGGTGGTTTTTCAAGATTAGTTGCTTATACGCGCCACACTGTGAAAGAAATTTCCGGGAAAGTTTAAAATTTTACAAGATTTTGGTCTATTCTCTTGCCAAATAATGCCATTTCAATGTAATCGATTTTTGTAACAGTTAGCGTAAACTTCGAGTTCTACGAAGGGTTCGAGGTTAATCAATTTTTGCATAACCGGAATTCAATTGGATAAAAATGTACGACGATGAGTCGTGCACTTGTAATAAGCTGAGCGTGCAAGGCCTAGCCGTGTGGTTTTAACGCAATGAGAAGTTCGTAGACAATATAATCATTAAGGCCTTTAAAAATCAGTTGAAATCATTAATTCAAATGAATGGACTCAATAGCTATTTAGTTTACTCTTAATTCAAAAGATAAATAGTATTGAAATATTTATGAAGAGGAATTTAACCGTTGCAACCCCTTAAAACTGTACTTATCTATATCCTTGGTGCACTGTATTAAATTTTTCTTAATAGGTTTTTAGAAGACTTACCTTCTACATGCAGCTGAAAAAGCTAGGCTTAAACGTAACAGTCGCTAGACTGTCAAAAATGCCAACGGAGGTTTTAGCGAGCTCCACGCAGCTATAAAGCGTAGCGAATACAAGCTAAAATTACAGCCTTTACTGAGACACTTACGATACGACCAAAAACAGATCGCTGCATTCACCCCTCTCATAAAATAGAAGTCTGTATACAGGTGAACATTTCAAGTTCGTTTACCAACAGGTTGCAACTGAACTGACTGAAAATTCTAAAAACTGACAGGAATCTTCTGCGACACCACCTTTCAACAACCTTGACGGGCTTTTTTAATTTCGTTCCTATTACAAATTAAGTTATCGTCTCTTTCGTAGAAAAATACGTAAGCATTGGGAACATCAAACTTTAAGAGGGTATAAAGGAAAAGTAACACACATCTGAACAGCGCCACCATTTTGGACGGCAATCTATCCGTTCCTATGTTAATTGCGTAACTCTTTCCTCCTTTCCGGTTCTAGATTTTTCTGTTCGTGAAATGACCAGATTTTTTTCCGGATATATAATTGATACTATCCATTAGATTATTACAATGGAACTCAATTCATTCTATAGGTGTCAGAACATTCACTGAAGCGTGATGCTTGAAGTTGTTTCTCGCGGAGAATTTGCCTGTAAAGAGCTGTAAACCCGGCCCCGCTTTTTCTCGACAGCTACAGTGAGCTTACTTTACCATTTTGTAAACAAGGCCAAACACACAACAAATTAATCTAGCACTGCTAAATGAGGGTGCTAATGGGGGTACCCAATTGTCAGTTAACTACTATTTTTTCGGCCAATTGTCAGTTAACAAGAGGCTACACTGGTAGCCTATACTCATGCGCTTGTATAAGAAAGTTTTTTTTTTATTTTTTAACTGGGTCACGCTGTCGGAAATCGGTTCATTTCAATATTTTCATTCATTGATCTTATCAAGTGATTTAGCTTGACAAGTAGGAAATTACGTATATCAGTAAGGCTTTTAAATTTGCAAAGTTAAGATAAGGTTACTTTAACGGCCATGAGAATGACCAGAGTGAATGCGTTTTCGGGATTGGACTTAGAACAGCCGCTTTACGAAAATTATTCGACATTAGATTCTCATACAAAAACCATAATTTCTCACCTGTCAAGATAGCTTCCAAAACCGTAATAAGGATCGTCAGTATTAAAGATGTCTGTTTGATACAGGATCGTACACAGAGAGTATGGGAAGGAAAAAATTCGAAACTCACTGATGCTTGTGTCCAATAAAATACGGTGTGTCCGCTTACTTTGGAGTCTGCTTAATACAGGTTTTAGTGTAATCAGAAATCTTACTCATTTAATCTAACACTGAAAAGGGCTCGTGTGGTCAACCCCTGGGTCAACCCGCGTTCGCGTGCTAGGACAAAATGACGAAACAAAATACACACCATACTACCATCACTTGTCGCACTTCCTATTAGAAAAGGTAGCTCCATTTCCAACTGAGCCTTTGTAACAGCTTTCCCGTCGATCTTCTCTAATCGGAACAACTTTAAATCAAACTCACCGAGTCCAAACTTTCCGCTTATTGTTTGATTATATGTCCATTGAATTGTGCTTTGTCATGTCAAACGGTATGCGACTTATGTGTCATTCGAATGCCGATCCTTTGTCATCATCTCGATAAAAACTCAGAATAACTTTGACCACGCCACTCGACGCCATCACGGAGATCAAGGTCAACGCTCTACGACCCTGGTACCTTTCGCATATAATATCGGTTAATATGTCATCTGGTCACGCAGCGAGGCAGGTAAAAGTCACAAAATAGCTTTGCTATTAGGAAAAAACTTTGTTGCTTTTATTAACAACAACAATCGTTAATTTAGTATAATTAATAGAATGTCACTTCACTGTTACCGTATTTTCTCGATTAAACGCCGGGCCCCGAATAAACGCCGGGTATAATTAAGGAAGTTGTAAGTAAGCTCCTCAAACGTTTGTTTGTGGTATAATAAACTTAAGATTTAAGGGCAAGGTACAAGGCTGCCAAGAAAAACGAATAATAACCCTTTCTTAAAAAATGGCGGGCGAGAAAAAACTGCTGATACAAAGAAACGCCGGGTCCACAAGGCCAAGTTTGAAATAAACGCCGGGGGCATTTAATAGAGAAAATACGGTAACTTTTCATTTATCAGTAAACTACTATATTTTTGGGCAATTGTCAGTTAACTGTTAACCCCATCAGCACCCTCTTAAATGCACTGGTATTCTGAATTTCACTTTTGCCGGAACGCAATTGGCATGAAAACAAAACGAAAAAACTCGCGAGATAATAACGCCTTTTGTCACAACATTTCACCCACGACTGAAAAACCTTAAACAAATACTGATGAAAAATGGAGTTTCGTTCAAAACCAACCATTCCTGAAAACTATTTACAAAACGCCTCCTAACACATCATACAAGACGTAAATCACTTAACGACACGACTCATAACAGCCAAACTTTGAAAGCTAATATAAATGCATCGCAACCGCAAAACCACATAGCGGAGTCGGTGCAGGCCTGTCATGAACCTCATTTCGATCTAAGGGAAACTAAAAAAGTGACCGCCAGGAGTGGTGCCCTGTTTATCCGCTCCAGACCCAATATTTTCTATACTAGTGTATCCAAAAGATAGTAACTGCTGCGGTATATTTGTTGTAATAATGCTGTTTTATCATCTCGCTGGTATTACGGAATTTTGTCTTTCGTTTTTTGAGGGGAAGCAAAGCAAATGTAACCGGGATGAATCGACGAAAATTCCAGCTGATAAGACTAATTTTGCTTTGTAATTCACGCATCAAGTTCCTGCAATGTCTGTAGAATATTGTTGAGTGAAGGACGCGTTGACCACGAGGAAGGTGCGAAAATTTAGGTTAATTACTGTGTTCGCGTCTCCCAAGCTCAGCTCAGGTTTCGCGTCCCCAAGCGCTCAGCTCAGTTCAGTCTCATCGATCGCTGTCGGAGTGATTTCAAAGTAAATTTGTCTTTTATTCCGTACAATCTTCGAAAATGTTTGCCATTCAACGGTCCTATCACCATGCCTCACAGTCCTCGCTCAACTCGTGGTAGTCTTCGACACTTCAGTTCCGATTTCGACTGGGACATGTTGGACCAAAATATTACAAATCTCGCAGCCAACAGCTTGAAGCAGCAAGCGAGGCTCTTGTTCGTAGCGCAGTGCATTCTGGCTCAAAATGTGTTCGTGGCGCAGTGAATTCTGGTAAAAAGCGATCAAATCGAGATTTTTCCTAGCTTATATTTTTTTCTCATATATTTCTTTTAAATTCTGATTATGTTGCTGCTCACTCGCTCACTCGCTCGTTCCGCAGCAATAAGTGCGTCCATAGCAGACGTGACCGAAAAATGACCACGTGATCACCATTTTCCCGCCATTTTTCACGTCAAAATATATAAAAAAGCAGACTTGATACTTTAGCTAACTACAAAACTTTCCGTTTCATTATGCAAGAGTAGGAACAGCAAAATACCATAAATTTTGATTTTCGTTCTATTTTCGAATACTGCTGGAGAGTTGAAAAAGAAATGGCTGATGGCGCGATGTCTGCTAAACATAGCTCAAATTGTCCTGGCATGGGGAAAGGCAGCTCTAGAGAAATGACATGTTGTTACGGCCTCCTTCCATTAGATTCGGCAAATGTGAAGTTCAATGTTTGAATCGGGCCTTACTTTAAAGAATATTAAAGATTCAGTCACCATTTGTTGTGTCAATTGATATTTTGATAATTAATATTAATGTCTCATCTGATCAGATATAAAGTCATTGCACGTGACGTATTATCGATGTGGGCTTTTAATTGTTTTAAAATTGCGGCAATCTATTGTATTTGATTTAGAAAGTCTTTTCAATTGTCAAATATCCCAACAGAAAATAGACAATGAATAACTGAAAATGCACTGTGTAAATTGAACCAACAACACATTTTCATCGTCAATTAGCTAGCAAGGCGGGAAAAGTCTTTCACTTTCACTTCCCTAACATCAAAATTATTTACATTCACACTCGTGATTCTTTGTTACTCATAACTTTTTTTGACTTGCACCAACACGAATTTTCAAACCAAGTTCTCTCAATCTTCTCTATCCTGCCAAGAACCATATCCAGTTGACTACTGCGCCTCGCATTTTCTACATAGTGTCTGATTCTACAACGCCATCTTTACCATATTTATTTTATATTTATTTTAGATTCTTCCTTTTTTAACCTCATGTTGCAACGCATTAACGAGATGGCTTGAAGAGCCCTTTGATAATTGTTTAAAAATGACTTGATCTTGTGCTATGTATTAAGTCATATCTCTGTACCCCAGCAACCGATACTCAGCAAAATTTGCCACATCGCAGAGATCAACGAAGAGCTATTAAATAATAATAATTAAAATAATATATTATAATTATAATCAGAACCTTCCCAGAATGCTTTCCACCAGAAAAAAAAATTCAATATCAAATAACTCTGTTTATTTTGAGTGGGAGTGAGGATGCCACACCACATGTTATTTACACCCTCCATAAAATACGTATTTAATTGACTAAGCTGACTAAGTGCGACGCGTCATTAGTCACGTGACTATGCCCCCAAGTACCTTTTAACGTATTTTAGGAACAGGCTTTTATGAATGCAAATACAATCAACGTGGTAAGGAAGGTATTCGTATGCAAAATTTCGACATACCCATCATTGCTCAGGATTTTTATAATTAAGGGGACTATACACATGAGCAAATAGGGGGTCTGGGGACTAGCTAAAATATCTCTCTTAGGGAAAAATTTCGTATTAGTCCAGTCAATCTGTGAATTAAGTTGCAAAAAAAGCTTTTTCAGCGAAATATGAAGCATCTAAATGACCTTTTTAACATATCAAAAGTTCCACAAGATTCCGTGGTCGGAACACCTTGAAATTCGGAATCATTTATTTTTGCTATTTTACCACAGGGTTCCCACGTATCGCACTATAGAGAAAACGCAACAAATTGAACAATTTAAAGTTTTTTCTTCGTGTAACTAAACCTAGAGGCGCTGAATTCGCTTGGATTTCATTCGGGATACAATTAATGGCTACTATGTAGATTTTTAGTAGATAATTTTACTATTGTAGACTAACCACAGGGAGCCTAACCCAAGAAATAATAAAATACTGCAAAATTCTTACTGTTGTTTCATATTTACTGCTACTTTATACTTAAAAGCCTTTATATCATACAAGTATGGTTAACTTTATTCTCTTTAAATGTTGGATGCCCTGGATTCATTAAAGCTTCGCGCTATTCGGCTAAATATTCATCAAAACGGGTCAAAGATTATACTTCAATAGTTTCTAATTTAAATCCTCTTCATCGGTCAGATCAGACTCTGGTGCGTTTGTGCAGTTAACTCCTTTGCACCCGCTACATGCTGCAGAGCACTTCAAGTTGTTCTTCCGACAAGAGCATCTGTTGTTCCTGCAGTCACCCTTGCAGCCACAACGAATCATCTGCAGTATAGAGGCGTGTGCTGGAGGCAAACTGGTGCGCTCTGGGGTGAATTTTCCATTTTTCAGCTGCCAGCCCCATTCGAGAGGTGGCAAATCTATGCCTTTCCATTGTTGGACTTGGAGGAACACTCGCTGGCTGTGGTAACTGGCAGCAGCTGATGTTGGTGGAAGGTTCTCTGGTTGCAAAACAGCATTGCCCGTTGAAACTTTCTGGCAAAATCGCGAATAACGTAGCGTATTTAAGCTCTCATCTTTTCCGCCGCTGTACAGACACAGCAGTGCCCTTTCTCCTGCTGCAATCACGTCCTCTTTGCTAACAGCATTTGCATCCCCGGAGAACAATCTTGCCTGGTCTTTGAAATACGCACTTGCCTTGAACTTGTTCAGTCCGGTCGCCTTCCCAAGACCATGAATGCACGATGTTGTGTCGCATCCTAGCAGGGCATGTATGAAGAGAATGTTGCTGCACATATCAGGACCTAATGCTGACTTTGTTTCCCTCACATTCCACACCCTGCTGGTCTTGCTGCGTTGTCTGGGCTCCGGTCTGAAGAAGAGGTCTTTACCATCGATGTCACCATGGTAAATCATAAGGACTAGAAGGTCAGTGTCATCCCCAACTAAGACTGTGGTGTTGGACTTTGCTGATTCGACCGCGGTTTTAACAATGAGGAGGTCAGCATCATTTGGAGCCTGGATTACATTGCAGCCAGCGTTTAGGAGCTTCTCTGACAAGAGATTGATGAACTTTTGTTTGTTTCCCTCATTTGCTAGGAAATCTTTCTTCGTCAATGATACTATCATGTCACTCTGGAATAACACAGGTGGCGAGCACGAACTTCCCCGTCTCTCGTGCGTGCAGTCCTTCGTGCTGGGACCATTTCCATACCCATCAAAAACAACCGTGGGCGATCCGTACCTTCTCTGGATGTACTGGACATAGAGTGAGCACACGTCGTCGTAGGTTGTACCACGTGTCCAAGTTACTCGGTGGATAAGAGCGCCGCCATCAAGAACATAGTGGGCTTCTCTGGGGCATGGAGTTTGCACGCTATCAGTCATCTTCCAGAGAGCGTCGGCTAATGCTGGCTTGTCAGCTTTTCTCAATAGCAAAGAAGTGTAAAACAACGCTGCAGGGTAGCTAGACATTTCATATTCAAAAAATGAACCAGGGTTGTCATACTGGCCGCTTGTCGCCAACACACTGAGCCTTTGGAAAAGCAGCTGTGGGTGAATTTGAATGCTGCCATCTTTGAGGTGAACGGATGTTTTACATGCAAGGGTTTTCACCTGATATTTCTTCTGAAATGAGTGTTCATGTGCATCTGTACCCGCCATTTTCTTGATTATCGAGTCGCCCACTTCTTTTGCCTTCTCGCAATTCACTCCGTCTTCGGCTACGACACCAGTTGCAATGTTTCGCAATGATGGGTCTGCGCAGAACGGGTCTCTTTGGGTGAAGAAACCAACTATCTTCTGAAGGTCGCTGTGGTCGCGTTCCGTTCTTGCGCGGGTAGCTTCCTTATGAGGTCCAC
The DNA here is from genome assembly GCA_022457155.1 of Cladopsammia gracilis. NCBI lineage: Eukaryota > Metazoa > Cnidaria > Anthozoa > Scleractinia > Dendrophylliidae > Cladopsammia > Cladopsammia gracilis. Next base: position 61,243 of record JAJGOT010000737.1, on the reverse strand, counting down.
AACTGGTATGTTGGTCGCTTGTATGGAAAGAACTTCTGGTAAGATTTTGCATTGACTGATTTATATCTGTGCAGGCTGGCATTGACATGACCCACGTCAAACGTTGAGTTTCACTCATTCCTCTTCCTCTAGTAAGACCACCACTTGTCTTCAGACTCCTCATAAGCACCTAGTAACCAAATAGAAGGGTTACAAACCTACAACAGTAGCATATTTTTAAACATTATAATGCCTTTCTTAACTTATCGTTTTTAATATCCCCAGTCAAAGGTTATACTATGGAAAATAATGCAACCTTTTAAAAGATCTTATATACATAATACCTTACCTGTTCGATAATCAAGTCGGTTGATAAACCTCCCCAGAAATAGTCACTTCGACGCACAACGTGCAGGCCATCCAAGAACTTCTTGTACAGATGGATGTGAGGTTTCGAGGTTCTGCATGATTTGAAGGTAGAAATAAGCCGATTTTGCGTATTGGTTATCTCCCGCTGCTGCAAAATATGGTAACATTTCATAAACAGCCTGGAGGTGCAGTTTCCAGTTCCCGGTTCTTTCTCCTTTGATGAACGTCCTTAAAATGTCGACCATCTTCATGTACTCTAGCCATAAAACAGCAGTACGCTGACCAGACAAAGATGCTTTCGTTTCCTCGATCTTCTTATTTGTCGAGTCAAGGCAACTGGAAGATGTATCCTGGCCAGATGTTTGAGGGGTTTCCAAAGACTTTTTACACAGCTGCTTCAGAAGTTCTAGATCGATGTCCGTTGCTTGCCGTTGCGGTGGTTGCGCTTCTTTTAAATACTTATGCTTTAAATACATTATCACTCAAAATTGTGCGTGGAGAAACACAGAAAAAGCTTAAACGAACTTACCTTCAGCAATTACATGCCCAATTAACAAAGAAAGAAGGAAAAACGTCATAAAAAGTAATAATATGCTGTTGAAATTTCCATTCTTAGCTATCAAGCCAGTACCTCGTTCGATTGTGACAGGCGTTCCTCGCAGAAACGAGCAGTCCTGGATATCAATTTTAGATAGTTTTAGCACCTCATTCACTTGATTTTGTGCTGCTCTATTACAACATATTTTGACTGTGATAGCTTTGTTCCACAATTTCAATCGTGAATACTAAAAAATCCTTTTTTAAATAGTGATAAACAAATAACTTAATTTCTGCCGGATGGGATACCTGTGGATAAATCGTTTTTTTTCTTTAAAAAGCTCAAATTGTGCAAAACGCGCGAGGAAAAGAGTAACAAGTTTACAGGACAGTACAAACAATGTTTTCAACATGATAAAAAATATTTCTATTTCCACGTAATAATAGACACCTGTTATTTGTTATTTTTACAATGCGTGGGTACCCTGTGGTACACCGGAAGAAAATAAACGCCATTTTAACCTTGTTCCGACACGAGAATTTTGTGGAACTTTTAGTATGATGTTTATGAAGGTAAAAGTAAGCCAAAACCGCCTTAAAAGCTTTTGTTGCAATTAGTTTGAACTTGGGCTACAAAAATTCATAGATTGACTGGACTATATGTTGAATAGTTCAAATCAAAGTCATCAGTATGACGTCATCGACCACGTGACCAGAACGCACGGAACTTTGGAGCCTATTATCATTGTTATTAGCTAAATAAATCAACGTTTTTTCCGCCCAGGTTATAGATAATATATATAGTTAGGCTTAGCCTAACAGCGGCGCCCTTTGAAGACCCTCTGAAGACCCTCTGAACAAGCTTAACTAAGATGAAACTTAAATTAGGTGAAAGGTCGGAAGCACAAGAATTAAGATTGACGACCGGGCTATTTTTCAATTTTAGCAATTCTCAAAAACAGTATTACGCGACCGTCTGGCACAGTACATTTAGACCGTACAAAAGTTCACAAAAACAACTTTTTCTTCGTCTGGAATAACTAGTACGACTACTTTACAAATAAAATACAGTTGTTGCTTGTCAAAATTTGCCCGAGAAACTGATTTGGAAATCAAAATTGCAAAAAAATACACAAACGTATTTGCATAAGGCGACGCGAGTGAAGTTAGAACTATATAAAATTCAAGTCTTGTTTTGTTTAGATAAAATCGCTTTTCAACCTATGTAGTGAATGAACAAAGACAAAAATGGACAACACAATCTTCTTTCGAAAAATGTTATTCAAATATCCATAAGTTTCTGTTTAAACGCAAAACGCGAACCATTAATAGCGCATCGAGGCCGAGCTGATTGTCTTCGATGAAAGAAATCATGAAACGACTGAATTTAAGCACGTTTTATATAACCTAATTATTCAAAATTGAAACCTTTTAAATGCAAGCCAAAATTGCACAATATAGAACAGTAAAGTAATGATATTAAGCTTAACTAAGGTGAAAAGGTCGGAAGCACAAGAATTAAACTCAAAAGAATTTAGCTGTAAACAAATGCTTCGACAATCTATTAGCTTCAATTTAAGACGAAATCAGGTTTAAAAGTAAGCACTTAGCTCTATATTCCTCCAAAAACGCTTGACTCAGTCATGTCCAATGCCGTCGCACTGATACGGACCGTCATTAAACGTTGACGGTCCGTGCAAAACGTACGGATCGTCATCCTTGCTTACGGTCCGTAACTTTCTAACTTTACGTAACTATACGGTCCGTGCATGAACTGTGTGTACCCAAAACGGTTCGTCGATCCGTACGGAGCGTACGGTTTGGAACTCAACAGACGGTCCGTATTCAAGAAACGACGGTCCGTGAATTGCATCCCACTAATGGGACTTAGAATATTTTCGTGTATGTCAGTGTCCTGTGTGTACCCAAAACGGTTCGTCCATCCGTACGGAGCGTACGGCGATGCAGAAACTCGAAGAAACCTAGCTTCACTGAAGATGGTGTTATTTTTTTATGGCAAATGGATGTGAACCATTACAACAAAATGCTGTATTTAAGGTCGAGGAGGACATTAAGGCTGGTTTCCACTAGCGCATAAGCATAAGCACAAGCCAACATACGCAGACTCAGTAACGTGTTATTCATTAGTTCCAATTGTTCGAACAAAACAGAACAATAGGCACTAATGATCAACATGTTACTGAGTCTGCGTATGTTGGCTTGTGCTTATGCTTATGCGCTAGTGGAAACCAGCCTTTTGTATGCATTTATGAAAAGAGTATGCACGAAGTGTGACGGCTGATACCGACAAAACGTGACAAATAAAGGCGTAGAAACTTCAAAAGCACTGCACAAACCCGATGTTTGTGAGGCAAAGTACGTATATAACAAAACGTCACAAACAAGCGTACAAACTAAAAAGGGACCCGAGGGAAAAGCACTGCACCAACCCAATGTTTGTGAGGCAAAGCACGCATAACAAAACTGGTCAAATACAGGCGTACAAACTAAAATGGGAAATGAGGGAAAAGCACTGCACAAACCCGATGTTTATGAGACAAAATCCGCAAAAAATAAACGTACAAACATAATAAACGTACAAACTTAAAAGGGGACCGAGGAAAGAGCACTGCACAAACCCGGTGTTTGTGAGGCGAAGCACGCAAAGCTATAAATAGCTCAACAACCAAATATAAAAGCGTTTAAATTCCATAAAAGCTGTAGGGAAGCGAAAAACTATAGAAAGAAACGAGGCGAACGGATAAGGGACAAGGAGGAGGGTGAGGAGATAAAAAACCGGCGAGCACGTGAAGCCGCGGGGGAAAAAGCGATAAAACGGCTAAAAAGCCGGACAAATACTAAAGAAAATTTTACCAGTAAGGGTTCTGGTTAGCTGGGCCTGGTTGAGGCGCTTGAGCTGACTAAAGAAGCGCTTGAACTATCTGGAACTACCTCCGCCACGGCAGCAAAGGATTCTTACTTGAACTAGGCCGAAATTAGATGCACAGCTCTTATTTATACTCGCTCTGTAAGGGACTGGAGCGAATATGAAAGCGTAGCACAGTAACATATATAGATCTTAAGTGTAGTGGCGCCTTATAGTATAACAGTAAGACAGATATTTAGTGTAGCGGCGCCTTGTTGAAGCCACAAATGTTCTAATTGACCACAAATGTAATAAAGCCCTCAAATGTAATACGAATTGGCCACAAATGTAATAATGGATTTTACCGTGCGTTCTTCAGTTTGCACAACAGGGTTACCAGCCCTAAGGTGTGAGGACCAGAATTTCGCCAGTCATGCATATCTTTCTCGGACAACCAAACTTGGACAAACTGAAGTTGTCTATGTAGTGTGTTGGACGTTATCTGTCATTCACGTGACCAAACCTGAAGTTGCTATTATCTCAACTAAACATTTTCTAGTACGGAACCAAGGCCCAGTTATAAAATGTAAACGATAGTAATGTTCGGAGTGAATAGCTGTCAAGTTAAAAGAAACGTTTATTCACACTTCACAACCTGAACGAACGTAAGTAATTATTTATCCTAGCCTCTTGTCACTTCATTTCAGTTCACTTAGGTCTAAGCGGTATACCACGTCATCGGCCACATGATCAACCCCGGAAATAAGTAGTTACATCACCTTGCCACTAAACTTTGACAGAGATGTCTCTGGCGCAAGAAGAACATCACGTGTCTTTCACCCTATATGACTATATCGGTCACGTGTTCCATCCCGAAGTAGATTAACAACTACAATACTGAACAGCGCCTCGCAACCAGACTTTGTAAAATTTTGTCAAATAAACTGGGTACTACTTTCTCCTGGCTACTCTAATAATAATAATAATAATAATAATAATAATAATAATAATAGGGATAAATAGGGATAACATTCAATGTTGGAGTGGTGCAAAAGACTGCCTTGTTGGGAACTGCAAGGATACTGAGAAAAGTGTTGGAAATGTGAAGAAGAGATAATTCCGTTAGCCCTTGGTCATTTGTTATGACCCGCCTAATAGAAGAAATTACGGCAATGACAACAGCCAGAACATAATGTTAAACAAAGATAATAATAATAATAATAATAATAATAATAATAATAATAATAATAATAATAACTAGTATATCCAAAAGATAGTAACTGCTGCGGTAAATTGGTTGTAATAATGCTGTTTTATCATCTGGCTGGTATTACAGAATTTTCTCTTTCGTTTTTTGAGGGGAAGCAAAGCAAATGTAACCGGGATCAGTGAATCGACGAAAATTCCAGCTGATAAGACTAATTTTGTTTTGTAATTCACGCATCAAGTTCCTGCAATGTCTGTAGAATATTGTTGAGTAAAGGACGCGTTGACCACGAGGAAGGTGCGAAAATTTAGGTTAATTACTGTGTTCGCGTCTCCCAAGCTCAGCTCAGGTTTCGCGTCCCCAAGCGCTCAGCTCAGTTCAGTCTCATCGACCCGCTGTCGGAGTGATTTCAAAGTAAATTTGTTCGAAAATCTTTGCTATTCAACGGTCCTTTCACCATGCCTCACAGTCCTCGCTCAACTCGTGGTAGTCTTCGACACTTCAGTTCCGATTTCGACTGGGACATGTTGGACGAAAATATTACAAATCTCGCAGCCAACAGCTTGAAGCAGCAAGCGAGGCTCTTGTTCGTGGCGCAGTGCATTCTGGCCCAAAATGTGTTCGTGGCGCAGTGAATTCTGGTAAAAAGCGATCAAATCGAGATTTTTCCTAGCTTATATTTTTTCTCATATATTTCTCTTAAATCCTGATTATGTTGCTGCTCACTCGCTACGCTCGTTCCGCAGAAATAACAATCTTTATACAGGGAGCTCACTTCACTATTGTAGTGGTATTCTGCGAGGCCCTGTTAAATAAAAATGGTTAAAAACTATCTAAGTTAAAAAGATTAAAAAAATTACAAAATTACGCTAAGAATTATATATAATACACCAAAAGCTATAAAAACATGTAAGTTGTAAAAATCTTAGTAAAAAGGTGGTGCTTAGGGCTAATTACTTTTGGATTTAGTTTCTTTAAAAGATGAGTCTAAATCGTTCCATTCTTTAACACCTTTGTATAAAAAAGTCTGTCTTCCGTAGTTCCTTTTCACAGAAGGAAGACGAAAGTCGTTTTTTCTTCTTGTGTTATAAGCGTGAACGTCAGAGTTTCTTAAGATGTTAAAATTAAAATCTACGATTCCATGAATATACTTAAAAAAGGTGATGTATCTATGCACAAGGCGGCGTTTTAGTAAGGTTGGCCAGCCGAGTGTTTTAAGAGCATTTGTGGACGAAGCGTAATTTGGCAAATCGAGAATAACTTTTGCAGCCTTGTTTTGAAGGATCTGCAAATCGTCCATCACTCTACCATTTCAGAGGCAAATAACTGGACGAAATGAAAGTTGGCTTTGATCACCCTTAATCTCCATCAAAGGTGTAGCAAAGTTGCACCACACAGGCATCAGATGTGATCAAAGGTTTTATAGCACTGTTGATATTGCTTTTGATACATCTTTGACGCCCATCAAAAGTAATACACATTTGATACACTCACAGGCGAATCAAAGATACTTTTGTATAAGTCAAAGCGATATTTGACAGCACCTTTACTTTATCTTTGATAAGCGTCAAAAGTGTGCTACCTTTGACTTAAATCAAAGACGGTCTTTGCCACCTTTGACACCGTGTCAAAGATTTGGCAAAAACGGACTTTGCCACCTTTGGCATATGTAAATCTCCGTAACATCACCCAGTAGCAGTACCTCTATATGAAACAGTATAAACTACACGTATAGACAGGATACCGTTGTACAACAGGTTTCGTGACAATCAAATCACAGAGAGAAAACTTAGTGCGACCGAAGGGCATGCCACTTAAAAGTAATTTATGTAAAGTTCAAAGTTTAATTGTTCAAATCGCCCTCCTTTCGGTAAAAGCATGCGCACACAAATGATACGAGTCCCACATACGGTAATGCATGCAATCAGAAGCTTGAACTAACAATTTCAACAGGTATTCCGACCTACAACAAAACATTTCAACGTCTTCGTCAACGATATCCGGTGTGCACCACCCTATTTAATATAAACGTTTGGTTCAAACAACGTACAGTACTAGTCTTGAGGCAGTGAGCGTTAAGACGGGTGCATGAGCTTGTCAAGTGCGCCAGGCAATAGCGATTATCTCAAACCAGCCAAGCGGTGCTGGATTAAGTTTAAGCCACGCCATATGCCACTTTGGGTAATTAATCATTTCCTTAAGGCGAATCAGAGAAGGGCTTTATTACATTTGTGGTCAATCCTTATTACATTTGAGGGCTTTATTGCATTTGTGGTCAATTATTACATTTGTGGCTTCAACGGAAGCCACAATGATGTAATAATTGACCGCAAATGCAATAAAGCCCTCAAATGATCCCTCAATAAAGCGCTCAGGCTTAAACTGAAGCCACAATGATGTAATAATTGACCGCAAATGCAATAAAGCCCTCAAATGTAATAAGGATTGACCACAAATGTAATAAAGCCCTACATAGACAACTTCAGTTTGTCCAAGTTTGGTTGTCCGAGAAAGATATGCATGACTGGCGAAATCCTGGTCCTCACAACTTAGGGCTGGTAACCCTGTTGTGCAAACAGGGTTACCAGCTTGAGGGCTTTATTATATTTGTGGTCAATTATTACATTTGTGGCTTCAACACGCCTTGTTTGTCACCTCAAGCTTAAAGAACGAGATATAGATGTAGGATCCTTATTTCCACTCGCGTGAATATGCACGGTCTTGATAGAGACACAACACGTACCGTAAGTAAGGATTACGTTCCGTGCGAAACGTACGGTTCGCACGAATCGTAGTAGTAGTAGTAGTAGTAGTAGTAGTAGTAGTAGTAGTAGTAGTAGTAGTAGTAGCAGCAGCAGCAGCAGCAGCAGCAGTAGTAGTAGATCTTTATTTAAACTCGGTTAAAAATCTTCAGTTATACTAATAGTATTTTAATTACAATCATTTATAAAAATTAAAATAACTATAAAAACTGATTTACAAGATTGCCGAGTGGGAATCGAATGTTTCAAGTGCGCGGTTGATTTCCTTCTTAAACTGCCCAATTGATCTAATCACCCTAATATTTTCAGGAAGAGAATTCCACAGTAAGGCACCGCTATAGCCAAAGCTACGTTTCAAATAATCGGTACGCGGCTTGGGTAAGTTTAACTTACGGAAAGACTCGCGCAGGTCATAGTCTGTGTGCCGCTCACTGAATAAATCATGCAAGTACACTGGGGCTAACCCGTTAAGGGATTTAAACATCATTATAGCTTTCTGCTTTCTTCTTCTCAATGATAGGTGGTCCCACTTCAAAGTTTCAAGAAGCAGGCTTGAGTTTACCTCACAGTTGGCTTGCAGAATAACCCTAGCTGCTCGGTTTTGCAATTTTTGTAGTTTCTCACATAGATAAGAACTCAATCCATCCCAAACGGGGGCACAGTAATCGAAATGAAGTTGGATTAAAGCGTTATATATTTGTACTGCAGTGGACTGAGAAATGAGGGACCTAATGCGCCTCAGAGCACCTATTGCCAAGGATATCTTTCTGCATTGTTCTTTGATGTGATTAGACCATGAAAGTCGGTCATCAATAATTAAACCTAATGATTTGGCATGCTCAACTCTATAAATTGGATGGCCATCTAATTGGATATTAATCTCACTACAATTTTCTGCAAGAAACTTTTGACGAGTACTAATCACCATAAACTCAGTTTTCGCAATGTTTTGACTAAGCTTATTTGCTTTTAACCAGCTATAAAGATTGTTAAGTTCAGAGTTGGTTGCTTGTTCGAGTTCGGCAAAAGTGCAACCAGTGACTGAGTGTGATAATGAGATGCACGCTCCGTATACAGACAGAACACGGACCGTAAGCAAGGATTACGTTCCGTACGAAACGTACGGTTCGTACGAATAGTACGGAAAGTGAAAAGTTATTCACAGTGACCGAGTGTCATAATGAGATGCACGGACCGTATTGTTACGTAAAGTTAGAAAGTTACGGACCGTAAGCAAGGATGACGATCCGTACGTTTTGTACGGACCGTCAACGTTTAATGACGGTTCGTATCAGTGCGACAGCATTGGACATGACTGTTCAGCTGACGTGACATTCGGCTGTGTAGCCGCGCGAAAAACAAAGCCTCGCTTGTGGCGTCATTCGCGCATGTCTCGCGACGTCATACGCGCCCGCGAGCTAGCCTTGCGCGACGCTCGGACACACAAGTAACAGACGCCGCCCGCGAAACATTCCGCTGGCCATGGCCATGAAAAATGACGGGCATAGGTTCTATGAGTATGGGGCTCCGCGCGGGCCTTCGACCCGCAGAGCTCCGCTATGAAGCAAGATGGCATGTGCTTTAAAATAAGTGCTCTTGAAAAACTCGGAGAAAAAACCTGAATGGGGTGACTGTGACATCCATCAAAGTTCGCGCTCAGCATTTTCGAGTCCATTGTCGTCACCGCCACCGCCTCCACTATTCTATTGCTTCCATTAACTCATCCACGGCTTATTTCACAAGAAAAAGAAATTTGCCTGTGCCACTCAATTAACTATTGTCAGTTTCATTGCAATTGCAAAGTAATAAATTAATTAAACACATTTTTCCAGGATACCCTCCACCCCTGCCCCCCTCCCCTCTCCCCAACCCGAGAAAAAAAGGAAACATCAATGTACTCTGATACTTCTACTTCCAAGGCTACGTAATAGAGTTTCCCTGGATATTTTCTATTTCTGACATCTTACAAATTAAAATAAAAATAAAATAATTATTATTTCTTACTGCCTAGAAACCAAAGCTGGGCTTCCTGCCCTAACGGGTATTTTCTGAATGGATTTTATTACTCAAACGACACTTGGTCCATTGAACGAGCAAAGTGCTGCAGGCCAGGAAATTTCAAAAACATACCCCTGGAATGCAAAGACGTGGAGATTGCATTGCAAAATCAAGTCTGGAGGAAGTGTGAAGACTGGTCCTATTTGGTTGGCTTGTATAGAGCAGAATGCGACAGCTTGGCATGTATTACAAAGTTTAAATGTTGCAGAATGCCGCCACCAGGTAAATAAGTCACCTATTTATAGACTAGTTAGGGGACAGGAATCCATGAATAGATTAATATTTTATCTTAATAATAAAGAAACGACTGTTATTCCAGGTGACAGAAGCAAATTGGGTAGATTGCATAAAAATAGCTCTTAGAATTGATATCATGTCAGTTTTTATCCCTTTGTCCGCCCTGAGTAATTTTGATCGACACATACGCGTTGGTTAACATACAAATTCACCTTTTGACTAGCCGTAGCTACATTTCTGGCCAAAAGGTTAATGGACACTTTTTTATAACCTTTTCTGTGTGCAAATTGAAAATGATCATGCAGATTTTGTTTCCCTCTACACCCCCGAAACAATGTTAATGGAAATATGCAAAGTGACCCAAACGGTTCAACCACCATTGTAGATAAGAAAGTTGCTAGATGGTTTCACAACTTACACTGTTTTGCATATTGTAGGGCAACGCAAACAATTGCACCGCGAGACATGTTCATAAACAAAAGCTACTAGTCAAGAGTATTCTCCTACTTCGCTACTTCGTTGCGGGACAAGTTGTAGAGAGGGAGTGTTACACATATCTTTCACAATTTTCCAGGCGACATGCCTCGTATAAAAAATACAAACCGCATTGCTTCACAAAACAAATATTCAAAGTTTTCCGCTTATCTATAAACCCAGTTGGACGTCAAGCTTATGCATATAACCCCTTTTAATTTTTCAGAAATGGTAGTTCTTGGTCACTGGCTGCTAGATGGACGTGATCAGGACATAAGGTTCGTCAAGAGCTAAAGTTTGCTTTCGTCTTCAAATGCGTATTATCATGGGTGTCATGAATAAGCAAAAAGGAAAAACTAGTTATATAGCCTTTCAAATATTTGTGCCACGGTAGCGGTATTAATTTGCTTGTACTTCCGAGGGATAAATTGTCGTTGTCATTCACGAAAAAGAAATCCTGAAAAGAAAACACAAGGCTTTTTTGATTATGTTGCTTCGTTAAGTCAACGTTGGCTTTCATTAGCAGAGACAATACAGGCAATGCTAGCAAAAGAACCATGGGCATGTTCGTAGACGAAGCAACATGTTACGCATGTGTCCAAAGGATCTTCCTCTTCAAGATCACTTGTCCATGATAGATGTGTACATTCACACACTGATTGCCTTCGTCCGCCATCTGTGTAACCATAAGCCCAAGTTGTGGTAGTAAAGGGTCTTCCTTTATTTACACACCACTTGGATAATGTTTCCTTCACAATCTCGGCCCTGGAGCCCGTTTCTCGAAAGTCCCGATAACGTTTCGGGCTCGCAAAGTTATTTTGTGCGCGCAATTACATTTTGCATTAAATATTAAAATTTTGTTGATTTAGAGTGATTGCGGGCTAAACACTGCACCACCATTCTACAGATTCTGATTTAAAGTATTGGGCCCAAAACCCTTTCGGGACATTCGAGAAATGGGTATCTGATCTGAGTCCAGGCGCTATGGTTTCATTATATGTTGAACCAGCCAAGATTGGACGTTCTTCCAAAAAGTTTGAACATGTTCACAGTTCCAGAAAAGGTGCAATAGAGACTCTGAATTTTGTTGACAGAAAGTACTGGTATCAGTTAATGACACGCCTATTTTAGTAAGGTACCAATTTGTTGCAATTCGTCTTAGAGAGAGTTCATGACTGTAGAAGCAAAGACCGATACAACGTAGGTATGTACTATATTATTTCGGCTGGCCAAACCAGCTTTCTTCAGGTACAATGAAGAAGAAGAAGAAGAAGAAGAAGAAGGCTGGTTTGGCCAGCCGAAATATAGTACATCTTTAGATTTCTACCTACGTTGTATCGGTCTTTGCTTCTGTACTATATTTTCACTTGTTACCGATCAGATCACTATTTTGATCTAACGTACACCAGCAGGATGTTGCCCTGTCCTGTCCGTTGACAGTTGCAGTTTCTCCCAGTATTAGTTCTCACTAGTTGGGAGTACACATTCTAAGTTTTAAGTGGTTACTTGCTTGAACTTCTCGGTTTTTTTTTTGTACATGATCAGGAGCGTTGCGTGACGGCACAACCGTAACGGCCGCATAAGAGACTACGGTTCGCGAAAAGAACATTTTGTCGCATAAGTTTTACCGGCCAATTTTGCATGCTTTTTTAAAATGTGTGGTGATTGTGGCGGGGAATTGGACGCAGTGGATTGGGGGGTCCATGGAGCAAAACGCCTAGGAGAGGGGAGGGTCCGAAGGTGTTCAGAATCTTTTTCAAAGGAGCCTTTGATTTATTTTTATTTTTAGTGGGTTCCAGGGTGTTCCGGTTAGGTTCCGACGGTGTTCCGGGGGTGTTCCGGAACTTCCGGGGGTGTTCTGGGGTGTTCCGGTAGGTTCCGGGGTGTTCCGGGATGTTCCGGGGTGTTCCGGGTCGATTCCAGGTTTTACAGACACCGGCATATCACAAAATGTTCGCATTCAAAAGTGTATAGGTTATTAAAGTGGTACTATGATCAAAATATTGCACTTCCCTTTCTCTTCAGTTTTGGAAAGTAGAAGTGCTGAATACTTACCATGCCAAATTTTAAGTTCAAATTCCAACGGGAAGAGCAGTTATTTTAAACGTAAAGTTCAGCTTCGGCTTGCCGCCATTACTCGATTTAAAAATGGCCGAGAACCACCTAGAGAGCTGGAGCTGGAGCTTGAGTCGAGAGGAAGATGACGTCATATTCGCAACACAATGGCCGCTTAGTTGTGTGGAAAGGCTGATCTCGCATAAACAAGACCTTTATTTAATCTTGGTGGTTCTAGGGCCTGCTTTATGCCGCAGATGTTTTTGTAAACGTTCGAGAAGATGCGTCCTGTTAACTTTGTACAACACGGGCGCCGAAACATTCTCAAAAGGCTGAATTTCTTTACACAAATCATCTACCAGCCAGTTCTGTGCAGTAAGCGTGCACCGTTTGCAAGCTGGTCTGCGATTGGCCAAGGGGTCAGTTCCGGTGGTCTCGGTGGTTAACCAATCGGCATGCAACGTAACGCTGCCGAGGTCACGTCAATAATCTTATAACTAGGAGTAATCGGAGATTAGGGTAGTGCGTTCGGCAGTTGAAAGGTTGGTTATTGGGATAGATGAATATGTCTATGGCATATTGTCAAATTAAGGATTATTGTGTACAGTGAAACCTGTATTTACTCTGTGTATGAGGACGGTAGGGAAAGTTTGGTAGCAGAAAAAAAATTAAATCCTTTGAAGTTTGTTGCAGTTGTCGGTAAAGAAAAGTGCTTGGCGGTCCCTTTGGGAAAAGTGAGAAAAGTGCACCAAATTTGCATATGTCAAAACGGTAATTTGAAACCCGAAAACACGCTGGCAAAAGCGAAAATTATTCGCAAGTATTTATATAAACAGACTATGCGCTTCTACAAATTCTCTGTTTTCTTTGTAGCTTCGCTCGCCAAATTAAGATTAAGCTTTTCCAAACTCTCAGCCTTCATTTCCAAGTTTTCCACCGCGCTAAAACATCACAGAAAGTTTGGAGTGTCTTCGGGAATAAACATAAGCCGCGTTTGGTTTCGCGAGTGTTCCATAGATCCATCCGCATAATCTCCATCAAAGTGAGAAAAACATTCGTCGCTTGATTCTTGCTCGTTTTCTGGCTTGAATCTCGCTCGTGTCCGGCCATAAAAAGACACTGAACAATACTCACACCACAACACAAAAGCTAACCAACAATGGCTTCCGCAACACCAAGAAACACCCATTTTTTGTTTCTCAAACGTGTACATCAACTGGCCATATAGGTTCTGAGGCTTGAGGGTTTTTTTCAAATGCTCCATAGATACTACATGTCATACAAACTCATAGCTTATGGCATAAATTGGCCTGGTTGCTTGTGAATATTCTCCTTATCTGTAGCACATTTTCAAATACACTCGCATGACACTGTGTATTTCTGATTACAGGAACTGAAAATATTCTTGTTCTTATCCAATTTATTATCTGTGTTCTTAGTTTTCTATTTTAAAGTTACATCAAATTGTTGCTCATTGACACATGTTAACTGTTGTATTGATATGTTGGTCATTGTTATTTATTCTGCAATATTTTCAGATTAAAAATTTAATAAAGAACAGTGCAGTGGGACTGCATCCTCAATGCATCTTGTACTATTTTTGTTTACATTTTAAAGGGTTAATGTCTAGGGGATTTTATTTTCATGGGCAAAACTACTAATTATTTAACTACCTACCTTTGGCTCCTGGATAAAAGTGATTCCTTCAACAGAGAACAAGTAATAGAAATTAAGTGATTTTTCCAATACACAAAGGAAGAACCATTTTTTTTATTTCAAGTTGCAATCCAGTCCATGTGCAATCAGAAGACGCTTAGTTATAGTTTCATTGTCAACCAAACTGAATCATTATTTTTTCGATTTCCTTTACAAATGTTTTTTTTTTTTTTACTTTTCAAAGTGATACTAGAAAAGGTGGCATTGCACTAGGTATGAAACATTTCTGTGTACAATCAGGATAGCATACTCCATTTAAATTTGTTGCTTTTAGTCATATATATGTCTGGATTTAACATTGAAATCTACCCAAAATGAAACTGTGAGGCAATATCCCCCAGGGTATAGGGTCGTCGTTGTTTGGTGCGTACAACTTAAGAAATATCTTCTGTTTTAATATTAACGATGATGTATCTTCCCTCCGGATTAGAATGACTAAATTATCTGGTTTTGCGATGGGTTGTGCGGATGTACATTTTGCGTTATTTTGCATACAGCTATTTCAATAAACGTTGTCGGATGAAAGCTTAAAGCCAAGATCGCAAGGTAGTATGGGTTAGGGTTAAAAGCCATTGAATAAAAATCCCATACTACCTTACGGTCTTGGCTTTTCACCTTTTTCATCCGACAACGTTAATTGAAATAGCTGTATATACCTTTACATTAGATCGATCGACAGAGTTCAGTATAAAAGCTAATTATAAAAGCTTATCATGATAAGCTTCTGTTGGAATCTAATTAAGAGTAGGGGACAAGAAAGAAAAAAAGTAAGCAGTGAAAAAAAAAGGAAATTAATTAAAAGGTTCAATTAAGGATTAACCTTCTTCCGTGTCTTCAACGAAACCTTCCCTCTTCCCACGACCCGCCAAAAGATCCAACATGGCGGACGATTGCGAGGACGAAACAGCAGGTGTACCCGAAGAACCAAGTCTAGCTGAAATTAAAGACATACTTACTGCAATACAAGCCTCAATAGCGGCAGTCCTGTCAGAAAATAAACAACTAAAGAAAGATTTAACCGAGTTGAAAGCTGCTGTTCAACTCAAGGCCAAGGAACTTCGCGAACTCAAAACATCAATCGACCGTACGACTAAGTGCAACACCGAATTGAAGACAGACTTGGACACAACCAAAGCCTCGAATCAGGCTACAAAGAAGAATTTGCAAGAACAAGGCGAAGAGGTGGACCGCTTAGGCTACTGCTTAGATGATCTCGAACAATACACGCGTAAAAATAGTTAAGAGTTTCACGGAATTCCGGAGGATTCATTTCGTACAACAGAGGAAGCTGTTCTCAAAATCGCCCAAACGCTTGACTAGAAGTTCAGGTTGTCGCTAGCGACATCGAAATTTCTCACAAGCTTGAACGGAATGGAGACAAGGCCCCCTTTATCGCGAAGTTTGTCAGTCACAAAATAAAGTCGTCTTTATAAAGCAAGAACCAAACTCGAAAACTTCACGGTGCAAGACATATTCCCAAGTTTTGTAAACGCGTCCCGTGGAAGCCCTAACCGCATCTACATAAACGAGAATCTCACCGGCTATCGAGGAGAACTGATCTACAAAGCTAATATATAACAAGAAAAAAACGGAATGGGGTGGCGTAAGTGTATGGTCGATGGACAGCTGGATGGATGGCAATATAACTATTCGTCAAGACATCGCCAGAAGATATACCGGTGAGAATTTTTTCGCCTGGGGACTTGTAGACCTTATAAATTCGCGAGTACGTTCTAAATTATTAAAAATAAATTGAATTTAAAGCTTTGTAATGTCTAATAATAAATTGAAAATTCACTAATACTACCGTAAGTTAAAAGTATCCAACGTAACCAGCCCAGGCCAGTTGTCACTGATATATGGTGTAATAATTCAAGGTCTTCATAAGGTTTAAAAATAGCTTTAAATGGACGTTTAGACCTGCAAGAGTTTTACAACACACCGCCTGCTTGTACGCTTCCACTGTCAGTGGTCGTCCTCCACTCAAGACCTTCTGATTTCCACCAACAAGACGCTGTGGCACTCCTATCGACTGATAAGCATGTTTTCACGGGGAGGCGGCGTGTGTCGTTAAAAGGAGCCCACGCTTTGCTCTTGTCATCGCATTAATTCTTTTACGACATTAAACAAGTCGCACTCTTTGGTTGTAAGCTCTGGGAGTACTAAAACTAAACCCTGCATTTCGCCACTCAAACCAGCTTCTAAATTCATAGGGGAACTCAATTTCAAAATCAACATACCCCAGAAATGGCACATCGTGCCACAATACATAACAGACTCCACGAGCTGAGTAGACTAGTGTCTAACAATGTCAAGGACGCCATGCCATTGACTACTGCTACCCACTCCTTCGCGGCTCCTATCAATACCTTTGGTTGACACTTGAACTTTTATTGTTGCAGCGTGACCTCCTCATATCTTGTGATCCCTGATTGTCGGTGATTGCCCCACGTCAAAGACACCTTGTCCCTTCCCGGAGCACGTGCACGGTATACATTACGGCAGCTACGCTGTATGTGACTCACTTGACCTTGCAAGTAAGCGGAGATTAAAAACGGTGCATGGCTTTAATTTGTTCCTACAGCAAACGTCTCTATGTCCCACTTTATTCGAACCTCTCTGGAATGATCTTTGGATCATCCCTAGACCGACATGTTCATCGAGATGGACTTACATCATTCAATACTTTCGAATGCCATGTCCATTGTTTCCTGAAACTCGTCTTATGTCGAGTATATCATGAAGGGCATCCTGTGTTGAGTGGTAGAAACGAACTCTTATCATCCAAATACATTTGTCAATACCCAGAGTTGTATCTGAACGTACGCTAAAATACTTGGCATCTAAAACCGTTAGAGCTAGATCATTAAAGATCATAGTGTGCAATGCTAGCGCATAATCAAATCAAATATCTGGGATTGAGCCACACTAGGCACCATAGGCACCTAAGTGTGCTGCTTTTCTGCATGGCGTTGCAATTCAATTCACCTCATTGGTTGGTTCGCTAACTTTGGCAATGACAATCTATGACCCCCATTGCTTCTATTCTCTAAAATTCCTATTCCACTGGGCTTGTGGATAACAGCCGTCGCATCGTGCTTGACCTGAATAAGGGAGTTCTTGGCTCATATATTCCCTTAATAATACACAAAACAGAGACAAAATATGGCTTAACATAATACATCAACTTGGTGATATCAAAGTTGCTATTATAACCTCAGTGATGTTACTTGTGATTAGGCTCACTTTTCTTCATTCTATAATTTGTGATCAATATAAATGCCAAAACACAACGTTGACCAAGCTATGTTTTTTTAATCGAAATATTTTGCAGTACACTTTAGCGTGCAACGAACATCTCCGTCTTCAATTCGCTAAGCGCTTCGGACTTCACACAAGCAAGCTAGCTTACACTCACCGTAAACGTGGGTTAGGGAGGTTTTCAATTGAGGTTCATGAAACCGAAACCAATTTATAATCACCATGGTATAACGGCCAATCACAAAAGCCACAAACATAGCAACAAACCGAAGAGAATTCGAGACAACCACGGAAATCACGTGCAACAGGTAACAATAATTATAATACCAAGAACCAAAACCCAAATACATGTAACAATAAACAAAAATCTGACATCTAGTTTTGGTTCAGTTGCATCTGACAGGTTGAGAAAGAAGTGCGAGTGCATGCGTTAAGCCAGTCACGGTCAACAAACCTGAGCCAAACTTGAACATTAACTTTCTACACTTAACTCTATTTTGTTTTCAATAAGTCACAAATGCCGTAAATGATTGGTTGTTTCAGCCCAAATTCATCAATGATTTTTTTATTCTGAATGATTCGACTTTTTTTTTTTTGGTGGCGTGATCTAGATCTTTATGGTAAAGGGATTTTTCCTTTGTCTTTCCATCTGTTTTAGGTTTATCTCGACCCGGTTTTCTTTTTCTTGAGGAGGACAGCCGCGAAAAAACCCTTGGATATTTGTGAGCCACTCATCTCTACAAAACAAGCGATACCCATTTTCGGACTTAGCTTCCCTCATATCTTGGGCTACTTGGCCTCTATCCTCCGTTTTCCGGTTATACGCCGATATCAAAATTGTCTAACTTTATCAGAGAATCGATCGGCGCCTCCCTACGGCTTGTGGAGGGCCCACCACTCTCTCAAATTTGAATGGGAAAGTTCGCCGGACTCCCTCTTGGTTCTGGCAGTACTATCACTTTCTGTGATGTAAATTTATCAACCCAATCTCCCTGGAGCTTTTCATAAACACCCTCTCTAAGTACAACTCCTTATGTTCAAGCGATCTAAAATTCCTTGCGTATCCAGGATATCTGGGCATAAGAACACAGGTACTTCGTCGATGCCCTTTGTCCCATTGCTCTTACGCGAGCTTACCACGCTGGGGATTTTTAGTTGAAATCAGCCAAACAAATTAAACTTCTTAGAGTTTCATCGGATGTTGCTAAAACTTGGGGAGATAACAGACCTTAACATTTCAAACAACTTGACGGATTCAGATTTTTCGTTTTTAACGTTTTTTGGCGCGAAAATGAGGATTGTTTTCGTACATAGTCGAAATAGCCCTCTTCAATAGTCAGCTCAGTGGCGCCTTGGTGTGCTAGATAGACGTACGCGTCATCCCATGGGATAAGTTTTCTTGGCCCCACTTGGAAGACTTGGAAAACGCTTTCGTGCGTTTCTCTAGATCTCAGCCCACTTAGCTCATATGAAAAATCGTGCATTGCACTGAACTGTGGAAGTTTTTTATCTCGATTCTTTCTTGGCTTCATTCATGCGACGCACTGCAGCGGTGAATCCTTTAACAGGTCCTTTTTTAAGCGCTATGTGCATGTCTCTGGAACTAAGGATGTTGTGACCCTGGTTGCAATATCTTGAGTCTATCTTCGCATGGCTCCTTTCATGATTCTGTTGTATACGGCCTTGTCAGATTGTGGTTCTCTAAACTGATCCGCCTACACCCAATATCTCGTGCAGAAACAATAGGCTGGTTTATTAACGTAGCAGCTAGCTTTATCTGAACGAAGGTAAGCCTTCTTTCCTTTTGCCGTTTTGCTGGCTCGAATGGTAATGAGACGTTTTCCAGGAATAGATGTTAATCAAAGGCTCCTATGAGCCAACCCGTGAATAACAAATGCTAACGCGTAACGCAATATTGCGGTAAGCTGTTGTTTTCATACTAACACGGTTCAAAATTGTTTTTAAATTAAACGTAAGGATTTTTGACAAACGCAAAAACAAAAATACAGTACATCACTTTCATAATGTTCGGCCCGAAGAAGAAAGAAAACAAAGAAAGAAGAAGAGAGAAGAGAGAAGAAAAAAAAGCACAGCACGAGCGAGATTCGAACCTAGGGCCTTTCGGCTGTTACTCCGCGCTTTATGCCATTCGGCCACCGTGATCACGGATTTAAAAGAGGATAAATTTAATTACTTTAAGGTAGATACGCATCAAAACGCGTGTCTCGGTTGAAAAATCCTTTTAGATCGATTTTAACGTTACATTAAAGACTCCAAATGCGAAACATTTTTAAGCTTATTGTTGTTTATATTCGTTTACTAGAAATATGTGTCTCGCAGAACCTCGCGAAGCTCGGGTCAGGATGCACTGCAAAATTGTAGCAATGTGGGAGGGAGAGATGGAATTTCTGATTTGAGTGGAGAGGTTGACTTGCATGCCGGCAGTGGCTCTGAAATTTAAAGTTGAGACATTCTCATTCCTTGTCGCTTCCATGTAACTTGTACTTAGTACCCTGTCTTCGTAAAATAAAATAAATGGGAGCTGGTTCTGGTCAGTTTATGGTTTTGAGCTGTGGGTCGCTGTAACTGCTATGGGACCGGGTACCAAAATATCCTCAGGCCTTCCGTCCACCCTCCCCCCCCCCCCCCCCCCCCCGGTCAAAAACCTATCTTCATTAACTGTTGTCAAAAGGAAAATTGGTCTGAAAGTGGATTTATAGTACTGTTGTGGACATGGGTTGAGGAAAATATGCAGTGTATGTGTTCTGTTTATTTTGATTGGGTGAGAGTTTTTTATCACGAATACAGCTAACTCCTGCTGTCTCGATTAAATTTCATTTTTGAAGCTTGTGAGTGCTATCTCCCAAATTAACCTGTTCCCTTTAGATACTGCTGTAGTTTTTGTTCTATATACTGGGTATCAAATAATTGCTAACCCAATTCACTATTTGCTAGATGGTTGAGATCGCAGGAGTTTACTGTTGCTGAAGAGTGATGTTGCACTAAAAATAACAACTCAATGGTGGTACAGTTGTAGTAAAAATAATAATTTAATCTTACTCAAAAACAGAAATGAGACTACAGTAACATAGAATAGTAAAACCTCCTAACATACCACAGATAATAGTTATTAAATGTAGCATTGTCATATGCATACAATGTTATGTAATTTAAGCTTATATCAAAGTTTCTTAGTGGCCTTAGTGAGAATTTCAATAAACATCAATTTACAGTATGAACTTAGAGAATAGTTTCCAGTGTTTGAGTACTAATATATTATATTAAAAAACAGGTCCTCTTATCATCTGCCTGTCAGTTGTTTAGGTACTTAAAATCTTGCTTTTTGCAAAAGGTAGATTAAAGAATAATTTATAGAGGGTTGTACTGTATATAAGCTTACGCTTACTTGCCTGTAAATGTAGGTTGTTTAAAGTGTAAATTGAAGAGCATTGGAGAGCGAATTAAAGTGTGTTGATTTGAGCTAGATTTCTTAATCGTTCTTCTTCTCTGAGCCTTTCCTGTATTCCCTACCGTATGAAAGATATTCGTCACGAGTATTTAGCTGATCGTGCAATTCTTGCTGCCTGTCGTTGCGTCTATAAACAAAATCATTTTGTTCAACACTTTCAGTCGGTGTCGCCTCTCCTGATCGGTTTCGTTCAGAAGGCGTTCAAGGCGTTTGAATCTACTCAAACGATGTGCCTAGGCTGTTTAAAGTCTTTGTAATCGATGCTCACGTTGCTTCTCCGTTGCTCGATCGCGGGGGAATTTCAAGTCGCCGTTCTCGCTCCAGCGGAGTTTCGGTGGTTAATTGTCTCGGGCAAGGATTTCCAGCTACTTTTTGAACCCAGTGTTGTTGTTGTTTCTCATTTGCATCAGAAATTGGTCGTGTTTCACTGACGATGAGTAAAGAATAAACCCGTCAGCCCGGCCGCCATTAATCGGGTGGAATAAACATGAGAGCGTGCCATTGTCAGCGGTCGCGATTTTTGTTGCCAGGCAACTGCCGGACACCATCAAGTAAATATATATATACATATATATATATATATATATACATATACATATATATATATATATATATATATATATATATATATATATATATATATATAAATATATTTTTCGCTCGAATTCGCGCGGCTTAGCTCCCGAGGGCCGACAAATTTATTAACCTCGCTGCGCTCGGGCCTTCGGCCCTCGCTTCGCGAGGAACAACAATTTAGTTATTGTTACCGCTGAATTCACGTTATTCGTGTTACAAAACGCATTCGTAACAAAGCATTACGTCACAAAGTTTACAGCTGATGGAAGGAGTAAGTGAGTGAGCGAGCGAGTGCTCATTTGAATATCTGTCTCCGTTACCGATAACCCGTTCATTACGCATGCGCGTATTCACGGGTTAAAAAGGTGGTTGTTATATACAGGACATCAATAAATTACGACGTCCATCACTGGAGGCAACATAGCTGACGTGCCAGCTCATTCCCCGCTTGGCAATCCAATCACACTTTCATTCTCTTCACACTGTTAGTTTTCAACGCTTTGCGCAGAGTACTGACAAGTTACTTTTGTATACAAATCCACATTCTCTGTAAATCTTCGCGAGACAAGTTGAATAAGCCAGCCCTTGCAAGTATGAGCTCGCTTTCATCGAGTGCTTCTTTGAAAAGATGGCAGGTCATGACATGATCCGATCCGATCCAATCCGAAAACCGAACACCACCACTCCACCAGACACCAGACCGCCATACTTTTTCAAAAATAAAGTTTGAATTTGACCCGTTTTACCGTGTTTCATCGAACAGTACGATATGGGGTTCGTTTAAGTTTCGCTGTGGGCTTGTCAGTTCACACTCAATGTACACAAAAGTCGCTTAAGACATAATATCACTAATTTGCACTAGCTGTTTGCTTTATAAAGAGCCTTTATACCCCATTGCCTTAGTAATTAATATTATTAAACTGATAATAAATATCCTTTATAATTTAAGCCTTGATATGGGTTGTCACGAGCGTTCACTCGGATGAAACTCGAAAATCTCTTAATAATTGAAGAAATCAAAAGATCAGGTTAGGCAAATTGTCGTTATAGTATAATTACATGAAAGTCTTTCAAAACACACTGACATAAGCGAAATCTGTTTTTCATACCAGATCGACCGGACCGCTTTTACAGAGACTGCCTCTTAACGACTTGGTGGGGGAGAAAAATTGGGGACAAATCACAACGGTCTAATATGAAAATAGGGGCTAGTTAAATCTTTTGAGCTTAGTGTGTATTTATGCTTTTATTGCAGTTTCAATGGATTGCAGTTCTTTGTTGAAGGCTGGTGTCCAGGCAGCAAGGCTCTTTTTTTCAACCAATCAAATTCCTTTGCCACTGCCCCGATAATCAATCTTAACGGCCGAAGTTTTACAATTTCCTGTTGGATAAAACAAACAAAATTTATCGCTGATGTAATGGAAACAATCTATGGTGACTGGCATTATCCGTTGCAGTTTATCCTTTACACTAAAAATCAGAGGATCATATTCCAGCGCAACAGCTACAGAAAAAGTGCGTTGTGGACTCTGGACAGCATTAAACTTTCTTTGAGCAACTGGACGCACGTAGCCGTCACGTGGGACCACAAGACAGGGACTGTGTTAATCTACGCCGAGGGTAAAGAAGTAGCACGAAGACAATATCATCCTTCGGATTATAGTTTTTACAGACCGACGGGAAAGTCTTACATGATTGGTAATGACGGTCAAGGGGACAATCACCAGTTCCACGGATCAGTGATGGATCTTTATGTTTTCGGCACGGCGCTCTCTCTAGATGAAATTAATAGGTTAAGAGGTAAGAGATTTACAAAGATTTTACATACTAAAAACTACTTTTATCGAGCTTATGTGCGTTTTTAGTATTACTTAGTCGGTTTCTTTTACATTTTTAACTTGTGATTTTTCCTGTTTTAGTTTGTCTTGTAAATGTTTGTCCTGAATATATATGGGGTCCTGTATATATATATATATATATATATATATATATATATATATAGGGGTCTGGGATCGATTTTCTGACATAGGCTCCCAGTTGCGTTAGTGCATTGCCCTACTTTATTGAGTGCATGGAACATTGACAGTTGTCTAGCGGCATTGCACTCGCCCTAATGGTACCCTGTCATTCACACCAAGTACAAAATGGGCTAAATCATCGTGGAATTTGGAGCCTCCTGAATCACAGCTTTCGCATGTTCAGAAAGCACTAACAAAAAAGCATAAGTTCCCTTTTTATGAACATTCCCGCTTTCGCAAGCACCATTACACTGTATATCTGATATTGTCCAAATTTAGCCAATGGTTTTTTTTCGGCATTCGTTTTGCAAACGACAGGCGCTTCAAGTGTGGATACAGTTTGGTGCGAGTGAAAAGAATTTGGTTACCCCTCTTTCCAACATGATGATTGTTTCCAAGCACTGTAGAGATTGCGCATGCATGCAGCCAACACACCATTTATCAGTCTTATCTTTTGATGAGACGGGTGCATAAATTGAATGAAAAACTGCCCAGTTGAATGTGTTCCAGTGGCAGCGTGCCTTTACTGGAAAGGTTGTGGTAGATAATATAACAAACCAGTGTTGGGGTGGCCCTGGGACTATTTCGCTTAGTTTCATCTACTAGGTATTAGTTGCTAACACGACTGATATATGCGTTGACGCAAAGTAATATAACATTGACGCATTTCCGTTGACATTTTAACACAATGCTGAGTACCATGGCTACAAGAGGATTTTCTTACACGCTAGCGCGCTGTCTAAGATTCATCTAGACTCAGTCAAGATTTTCACTTTTAATTCTTTTGTCATACCGCAGTGCTATATGGAAAAGTATATAATTATGTTTTATGTTATTTAAGTTAAATTAAATTCTTTTCATAGGATGTTGACCATAGGATGTTCACTCATGCATGCATGCTGCCTTTCTTTTTCAAGATGTTTTGATCAATCAAAATATTCCCCTCTCTTACGATCCTGTCTAGGTGTCCCTGTGATCGTTAACAAGGTCAAGGAAGAAGAAGAAGCAACTATCGTAGTCCGTTGGGAACCTGCCTTAGATGGGGTGTGTCCAGTTCTATGGTACAATGTCTACTACAAACAAGTGATTTGGCCGGCGAGGAAAATCCAATCTCAATGGAACTTAGTGGCCACCGTGGACAGGAATGCAACCAGCCACACTCTACACCTTAATTGTAAGAAAGGGTATGAAATAGCGGTTACCGCAGTGAATGCTCGCGGCGAGAGTGGATTACTTGACAGTGGAACATGGATATTCAAAACAGGGGGAGGTAAGTACCAGCCTTATTATTCGTAGCCGTTTTTAGGGTGGTGACGAGCAACGCTTTTTTCCAGCGTGGTTACCCCGGCAAATAACAGCTGCAAACTAAAGAAGCCTCAGAACTCTGGCTAGAAATGATATCGTACTCCTATATATTGCTGTCCATCTCAGGACAGACAAGAGTTTCTTTGAGAGGACCCAGAATTGTATTCGACTAACTTTATTGCTAAGTAACTGACTACCGATCTATGTTAATGCAAATCACGGTATTGTTGCGGCTTATTGCTCCAATTATGGTTGTTTATCCAGGAAAAATGGCAATCTCTCTAGTTTGATAATAACTCGCCAAATCGTGTGTAAATTGACACTATTTGTACTCTTGACATCCTTACTGAAATGTTATTTTGTTCGTTTCTCAACGTTTATCAAATGGTATTTTATGCAGGCCGATAAGGATGATCTTTTTATTACTTCTCCCTTAGGCTGTGGCGGCCATTGTCCCCTTGGTTTTTCACTCGACTTAAAAACTTTTCTTATTACAGGTATACCTTCACCTCCCACCATTAGCAACAAGGAAACAGAAACATTAGGCTGCAATGTCAACTTAAAATGGAGCATTCCCGTGGATAACGGATGTCCGCTAACCATGTACTCGTTTTACTACAGACAGATTCAGCCACGAGTAACAGCGTCAACAAGGGACGATGTTAACATCACGGACATTTTAAATGCTCGTTATTTTCTATCGTTAAGATGCGATGCACAGTACGTGATCGAAATGTCTGCCTGGAATGCGCTGGGACAGAGCCACAAGTCAGATGCACGGGTAATAAAAACAAGCTCAAGCAGGTTTCTGTTGACCGAAAGTTCTGCAATAAGGCCAGGGAAGGGTAAGAAAATAGCAACTTCTTGGGAAAGTCTGTTAAAATGTTTCATCCCGAAATGAATGAATACGAATTCCATGATTGAGCAACTTAATTCCAGTTGGAATGATAGTTCAGTTGGAACGAATATTGCACCGGTTATGCCGAGTTGCGGTTTTGCTGCAAGGATCTCTCACATCTTTCATCCGTATTTTGAATCCCATTTGTGATCATTTAAAAATTCATTTGCATTTCGTTTTTAAAATTTATCGCGTTGGAAAATCTCAGTTCCGACGTCTCTTAGACAAGCTATAATAACCGTCGGTGACAATTAGCAGCTTTAACAAATCTAAAGCTTCGTGTTGTGAGGAGGGATACCTGGACGAAGAATGCTAAGTTCAGAATGCACACTCAGTAAAATGATTTCGTTATTATATTTTTCACGCTTCAATTAAGGTGGTCCAACACGAGGACGAGGGGTCATGTTTCCGCGAAATGCAGCAGCGATAAAAATTTGTGTAGTACATACTGAGGGACATGTAGCAGGGACGTGCAGCGGGGACATGAAGCAGGGACAAAATCATAGCGCTTGCACACACATGAAAATGTTGCGGGGACATGTCTCAGGGACATGTTGCAGCGACACGTCCCCTCGTGTGAACTGATACTTTCACAATTGTGCAACACCAATTTTGGAGACATTTTGTCCCCGTGACGTGACCCATGAAGTTCAACGAGTTGAACTCCGCGCGACATATCGCGGGGACAAACTTTCCCCAAAATTAGTGTTGTACAATTGTAAAAGTAACAGTTCACACGAGGGGACGTGTCGCTGCAACATGTCCCTGAGACATGCCCTTGCAACATTTTCATGTGTGTACAAGCGCTATGATTTTGTCCGGCCCTGCTACATGTCCCCGCTGCACGTCCCTGCTACATGTCCCTAAGTATGTACTACGCAAATTTTTATCGCTGCTGCATGTCGCTGCGACATGTCCCTGATACATGGCCCCTCGTGTCTGAGCACCTTTAAGCTAGCGCAAACCAGGCGATTCTGTACGCTCATCGCGTCGAATTGATCGCCGGCAAAAAATTCCAAGCGTATTTCGCCAATGGCTACTGAGGACACACTTGGTAACATGGACAATTCCGAGAGGTCCATCACTTTGGGAATTCAGGTGATGTAATGACGAATTCTGTTGAATATTAAGTTGACGTTTCGAGATTTCAATCGCCGGAGTGGGCACATTTGACGATAGCTTGCGATCGCCTATGATCTTTTTTCGCCGATATCTGACATACCACATATAGGTGATTACGATCGCTCGTTGCGGTTGCTATCGTTGCTATCACCGTCGTCGTAGCCTGTACACCTGTCAATTTTAGCCAATCACGGCGACGAACGTATAAAAATCATAAGAAGTCCAGTCATTTGTGTTTTTACTTGATACAGAATGAACTAAAAAAAGGAATTCAACATAGGATAAGATCGTATGCAAAAGGTGAAGAAACGAAAAATACAGGATACCATTAATAGAGATTCAATTTCACATGTGGTGCAGTTATAAACGCTTGGTGTCCCACAAGTCAATGAACTCCCCCTTGACATAACATATTTCTTTGTGCCTCACCGTTAGATAAAATGATTGACGAGGACTCAAGCGTACGGAGGAGTGACCTTTCTGTGTCGCAGTCTGCTGGTTTAGCTGCGGGAATTGTTGCCCTTTTCATTATCATATTTCTGGTAGTATTTTGGTTACGGCGTAAAGCACTGGAAAAAAGGCAACTGGTTCATAAGTTAAGACACAGGAGGTAACTTGCCAAAATAATTAGTTTAATTGTGGTTCAGTTTGATATATATTCTATAGAACACGTGGAGATATTTAATAAATTCTTTGCGTAAAGGTAAATTGAAGATAGTATATAATAGCATGCAATTTAACTGTCTCACAACCGTGAGGACGTTCATCGCAGTATGTGTATGATCACTGTTTAACGATGCAGACCAAAATCCCGGCCTGACCAATCGATGAAATTGATGATCGGGAATAAATCGATAATTGTTAGTTAATTAATTTCGATTTAATTGATTGATTGATTGATTTAATTGATTGATTTCGATTGGCATCGGCCAATCGATGACCAATCGATATTCACAAGGAAATTTCCTAAATTACATTGATTGCTATCGACTGTCATCGATATCTCGTCGCGTATATATAATTACTGATATATATAATTACTATAATTACTATTATTACTATAATTATAATAATAATAACTAATAATAATAATTATTATTATAATAATAATATTAATTATAATAATAATAATTATAATTACTATAATAATTACTATTTATTATAATAAAAATAATTACTATAATTTAGTACAATGAAACAGCTACTCGCACAGATAGATAGTGTTTCTCTTGTCCGCCGGGTTTTAGGTAAGCCTTCTCTAGCCTGCGAGCAAGCTCTCGGGTTCGGGTTTGGAGTTTTTTTTTTTGGGGGGGGGGGAGGGGGTGGGGGAGGGAAAGGAATGAGAGCTTGCAACGATGTCTCAGAAATTTGAATGTTTAACCCGTGAAAGCTAGCGGAAAATGCTGATTGGTTGAGATTTAATTGGATAATAACGTCATCATTGTTCGTGTGTCGTGCGTGATCAAGAAAACAAAATCACGGAGAGCGGAGGAGATTGTATTCATAAAGCGTGCGAGAATTTTTCAAAATATGTGAAGTTTCCTTCGGAATTGAAACCCGGGCAACGTCAAGCAGTTGAAGCACTACTTAAAGGCAGTGATTTCCTCACTGTTTTGCTGACGGGCTATGGCAAAAGCTTTATATTTCAACTGTTTGCTGCCGCGGCTGCAAATTGAAAGGAGGCAGCATCAAACAGTGTTGGTTGTCTGTCCGTTACAACGCATCATCGACGACCAGGTAGCAGAAGCCAGAAGTATTGGAATGTCTGCGGCTTCTGTTGCCGATGTATCTAATGAAGAATTAAGATCGGCGAAGTTTCAGCTTTTGTTTGGGTCAGCCGAGAAAATTGTGACCTCTCACGCTGAAAGTTAACGGGAAAAAATATTCAACCGTTCAAACGGCGGCTGTTAAACGTTTAAAAAAAATCTTCACCCTTTCGAACGGCGAATGTTAGTACCCGTTTAGATGAAAGATTTCCAGCCATTTGAACAGCTATCGAAAGAGCTCTAGTGTTTTGGCCGGTGCTATTTAGTTTATTTATTTTTGTTCACCACGCAATTTGCATATGTTCGAAAGTAATTTGAAACCTTTTCAATAAAAAACATCTCGCGATTTACAAAATTATAAACACGCTAGCGAAGTTTTAACGAAGCTTTACAATATCTACAATATTAAATCGTTTGGATCTTCTGCTTTCGGTTTTCTCCCTACACAGATCTATATTTGCCATACTTGCTGCGAGCAATTTCCGTTTTTTTTTCACGTGGACTGTTACATGTTTGTTGACATTAACGCTCGTTTCCGGTTTGCGCTGATTGGCCGAATTCTGACAGCTCCGACAGCAGGAAGCCACGGGAAGTTTGGGGGCGGCATTCAAATTTCTGAGACATCGTTGCAAGCTCTCGCTCTCCGCTCTCTCAAACCCCGAGCCCGAGAGCTTGCTCGCAGGCTAAGCCTTCTCTAATGTTTGTGATCATGTGTAATTACTTCACTACGTAAGCCTTTTGGATCATGGAAATGTGCTGTGCTTTGAATAAATAAGTGTCAGTTTAGAAAGAGTTTTCATCTATCAAAAATGTATTTTACACTGCTATGAGATGAATAATTTCGCAGTCTCGTTGGTTCTGCATGAGAACTAACCCACATTTCGATGTACATTGTACTGTCCTCAGGGAGTTTATTAAGTGGCAAAATATTTTACGTTCGTTTGAACGTGAGTGAATAAGAACGTAACTTGAAATTTAAAAGCCCAAAATGCTGGAAAATGCAATTTCCGGTGATTCATTTTCAAAAATTTTCGGGGGTGCATCAGTGCATGCCCCCGGACCCCTCTAGAAGGGACGGGCAGAAGCCCATCCATTGGGTCCGAAACATTTGTGCCCCCCCCCCCCCCCCCAGTTTTTTAAGGCTTGCTACGGCCCTGCTTTAAAGGTGTGTGGTTTGATACCAACAAACACGCTTGATTTCTGTGGTATTTAAAAATAATGGACCAAGACCACTGCAGGTTTTTTAACTTAGACAGTTGTATAATATCTATTTTCAATTGATTTTGTTTTGTTTGTTGGTTGGTTGGTTGGTTGGTTTAAATGATTGTACACCGCACAAGCAAAATAAATAAAAGTCCTTTCCTGCTTGTTTTTTATTGGCGATGTTTAGTCTCATAACAATTAATGTCGAGAGATCAACCCTATTCAGGCCGGAGGGGCAGCTCTTATGGCAGACTGTTAAAAGTAAACCTATGTTTAATTAGCTATTTTGATCGTCGCTTAACAGAGTTGGACTGAGTAATTGTCGATTGTGATCATCATTCTTATCAGGATAAAGTGAGAAACGAAATGTGAAAAAAAAGTAAAACGTTTCCAAATTAGCCACCCATTTTTTTTTAATGATCATGAGTGTAACCCGGGATATAAAAATAACTAAATATTAACCTACAAATTTAATACACGAGGAGACGATATTATATATCCGTTCCTTTTGACTTATTCTCTATTTTTTTGCTGATGGCTTCATCTCAGCGCACCTAAAAAAGAGATGGTTAAGGGTGTGCAGAGGGTGGGGGGAGGGGGGGGCTAATTGGAAACCAAAGAAAACACCTAATTAAACTCCTAGTGGTTTCCATGCTCTTGCTGTCACGAGGTGCATGAGTTTATAGCTTCACGTTGACTTTCTTCTTCAGGTCCAAGTCCACCATAATTCCTCTTCTACGATGGGAAGTTCTACCGGAGCAAGTTGAATTCAAAGAGGAGATTGGCCGTGGTGCATTTGGTAAAGTGTTAAGAGGCGTATTTAGACAGTCACCCGGAATCGAGGTGTTTTGCAAATGCAGAACCCAGAGTGTCGACTTTAAAGAAGGCCGGACAGTAGCTGTTAAAGTCTTAGAAGGTACTGTTAGAGTTCAATTCTAACTAATTGAACAGTTTAATACTTTTGTACCATTACTCTTGTCTTCAGTGTCAAGCACTAAACGTAACTTCTGATCAATGCCTCTTTGCTTTGATCTTCACCATGTCTCAGAGAGTATTTGTATCTTTCTTTTGAAGATTTCGAAAGTTGGTAAGATATCAAAAAGTAGTTAATAGGAAATCGATATTTCACCGAAGGAGACTCCATAAGAACTCTTCGACTTGGAGTTTCCAGTATCCAATATATATGTTGTGGTTCAATTTTATCCTTGGTTCAAATTTTATTTTCCTTTGTTTTTGGCAATGGTAATGTATGATAATGAGTTTTAAACAAAGGAAAATAAAATTTGAACCAAGGATAAAATTGAACCACAACATATACTCCAAGCGACGGTGGGTATACTAATTAAGCAACCACCTGTACGGTGACGATTGGATAATGGGTGGATTGGATCGGTGAGGTTTACTAAGTCATTTACAGTTTGAAGGTTCTTTTTAGATGTTGGAGCATTCTTTCTGTTACCTTTCATTTTCTTTTCACGTTAACGCACATGTATCGACGAGAAATATAAATTGAAGATCCATTTTCTCTTTGCTCTTTGATAATAATTATAATAATAATACCATCTTCGCCCTTCTCTCTAAGCTATTCTCCTGCGGTTCGAGTATGGTAACTTGAATTTTCCTGGGAGGAAGTACTAACGGAGGAGCTAAACCTGATTAATCGGTTTTTTTTTTTACTTTTAAAGCCAATAAAAAATGCCAGCAATTCAAACTTAATTTTGGTCTTATATTAGACAATTCAGATAAAGAAGCCAGAGAACAGCTTCTGGAGGAAATGGAGATCATGAAGTCGATTGGCTATCACGAGAATGTTGTAAGCATGCTGGGCTGTTGGGTTAACTCAGATCCCATCTTTCTGCTGCTAGAATATGTTCTGTACGGAGATCTACAGCACTGGCTAAGGAACAAGAGAAGAAAGGTAGGACTAATGACTAGAAAATATTCAATAAAAGCCATAAAAACTATCTCCTAGACGGTTATGTGCCTTTAAATTAACTGCTTGATGTAGGGTTTCTTGGTTTTTGAATATTATTATCTTTCAGATCAATCGAGAAATCTTTACCGGCTGGACCGTGCATAGGAATAAATGCAATTTATAAAGAGGAAAGCCCACTAGAAGAAATATCGATCTTAAATTGGGCTTTAATTATCTTACCAGAATCGGGAGAACGCTTTTTCAAAAAAAGGGTTTCACGGAACAAATTTGATGGGTGCAATCAAGTAAAGCGCGTATCGATGATATATATTATTTTGGTATCAATTGCGACCACCGCAACCATTATTTTTAAAACGTATTGGTATAAACAGTCAAGTTCTGTGTAGAAATCTTGCGCAATTTCACTAAGAACCGACAGTTGTTGTTCTGGAGGGAAACCTGTTCGGAAATTCAGGGAAAGAGTCGTACAGTAGCAGATAATAGTAGGGGCTTATTCAGTTAAACAATCAATGCATCTATTCGCACATTTATTTTATAGTTATTGCTTGTTGTTAATGTACATTACGGTTATTCTGTCATGACCACTGCTTACTGGTATCGACCATGCATTCATTAACAAAGTATATGAAATTTATCTAAATATTCTCACATCTTATGCTGGTTGCATTCACAAAATTGTTTTCTTATTAACTTATGTACAAAAGTTGCATTGTAAGTGAAAACCTGCCGTTTTTAACCCGTGAATACGCGCAAGCGTAATGAACGGGTTATCGGTAACGGTGGCTAATTCACTCACTCACTCTCTCTCTCTCTCCTTCCAACAGCTGTAAACTTTTCTTGGTAATTCCATTGACCAGTTCACAAGGCTTTCGTGGCAAATGCAAAGGAATATATATAAAAGGGGACATTTTGAAACGCTGCTCCGTTTTTTTGCATTTGGATTTCTTCCAATCGATGGAACATTAAAAATAATCTGCTAAATTCAAATGGATTTTTTTCAACAGAGACACGCTGTTTAACGCTTATCCTCGTTAAAATCAAGAAAATTTAACCAAGTTAACCCTTTAAGCACTAATATCAAAATTTTAATTCTCATTTCTTGTCCCTGTATATTTCCTATAGAAGTAGTGGGGAGAAATTGTTTGGATATCAAGATAATTCATCTTGAGTCATCATGTCCTTAATTCTCATGACCTTTTTACTCGTGGCGAAGCACACGAGTTGTAAATCCGGCGTTGACTTTTCTTGTTTTTTTTTTTTTTCGTGTCACATTAGCGCATGCAAATTTATGCACGCATATTTAAGTCTGTATCGACGACAATATGGTTTTCGGCCATGAAATACATACCGTAAAATCTCTCCGTGTGTGTACTCGAGAAGCAAGATAAAGAACTACTGCGTACAACTGCACACTTTCAAGACAATTCAAGGCGTTCATGGATGGATAGGACCGTTTGATATTGTGTTCGCCGCTTATTCCTGTGGGATTTTTGCTCTGGCAAGTTCTGTGTTTTATATATTAAACTTGCCATTTGCTTAGCGATCGAGCTCCGGGTCGAGCTTGAGTGTCAGCTACTGAATCTAATGAATGCAGTGTAGTCTTACTTTTAAACCCGTGTATACGTGAAAGCATGATGAACAGGTTATCGGCAAGGGTGTTTAAATAAAATTCACTCTCTCACTCACTCACTCACTCGCTCCTTCCATCAGCTGTAAACTTAGTGAGCAAATGCTTTGTTACGAACACGTTTCGTAATAGGAATTCAACGTGAATCCAACGATAACAATAATTAATTTGATGTAAACGAATATAGACAACAATAAGCTTACAGATGTTTCGCATTTGGAGTTTTTAGTGCAACATTAAAATCGATCTAAAAGGATTTTGCAACCTAAACACGCGTTCTGATGGGTATCTAGCTTAAAATA